>CAHIKZ030005457.1:252500-272500 GCA_903632075.3 Acanthosepion pharaonis | reverse complement strand
AAATAACACTGCCTCTTGACTATCAAAATACAATGAGTTGATAGATGATTTACACCAGAAAATACTAGAGGTCGGAATCAAATTTAATGTCAATCAAGAATATTTGATGTAAGAAGAGATGATCTGTGGCGACCTCACCATTTATTGCCCTTTATTCAGTTGTTTGGAGATAATTGTTGTTATTCCATTTTCCAAACTTCCTCAGGATGGTTAATTTTCCCTCGTCTATTTAGCTTTGTTTTGCTAGTACATTTCTTCCATTGAACCAGACTGCATGACTTTTTTTGCACTACTTGACCCAAGGATTGAACTCTTGACTGCCAGGAAATCAGTGCTTTAACCCAACAGGCCATGAGTCTTGGACAATTAACTAATGTACTTTTTAGAGCCTTAAACCTAATGCCTGTAGTTAGGCAGCAGAATCTTTGAGTGTCCTTTCTTTTTTTTTTAATTAAGGCAACCAGATAGTGCTAATCTCACTAAGGTGGTTGTCAGAGCCTCGCATGTGCATGTTTTATTTTTAGTTGGTTGATCCTCCAGTATTACTTTCTACCTATTATCATGACTTTATTCCACAATTGTTGATAACCCCTCCATTTTACATCTTTTGATATTCCTCCTCCTTTACTAAGCTTATGACCATCAAGCATGGGTTCAACCACTCTCTAAACTCTCAGGCTTTTATTCCTTGCATAATGGTTAGTTCACTTGCATGCTTCCTGCTAATTTGGATATACACATCAGTTAATTTTATTTATATATATATATATATATATATATTTCAATTAAAAGGTGCAATTATAATTTATAAATTCATGAATCATTCATACAAAAAACAAATATTGATGTATCTTATTTATATTGTTTGCGATGATGTATTCTCGCCATTTAAATCATTAACCTCTATATTTGTTTTTTGTATGAATGATTCATGAATATATATATATATATATATATATATATATATGGAAAAAACAAACAAAAATCCTAATATACAATTATGTTGTTTTAATGTTAATAGAATGTCAACGTTGGATGTTTCGGTCTAGTAGACCATCTTCAGAACATATTCATAAAACATAATTAACATTAGACTATATTTAATTCAACATAAAAAGATGATGGACATAAGAGTAAGACTAATCAAAACAGATAACTGAAATTTTTCAAGATCAGCGTTCTGTTTCAATATGATCACGTGGGCGATGTTGTGAAATATATATATATATATATATATATAAAAAAGAAATTGTAAAATTAAAACAAGATGTAATATATATATATATAATATTTCCTCAGATGTTATTTTTAGTAGATACCTATATATGAGATAGATATTCTGTTTTTATTTTAAACAGTATCTGTTGGCCTTTATTACTCAAAGATGAGTGTCCATTAATAATAATGTTTGAAGCACTAAAAATGTCAGATTAAAAATAAATCCATTAATTCATTGGAATCAACTGTCAACATCAACTATGAACATGGCCATAATGTGCTGACTGTATTTGGAAAATAAAACATTTATATACTTCTAGATATATAGATTAAAAAAAATCCATACATTTTGTTAAAAGTTATAATAATATCATCCTTGATAATGGCTAAAAGTATAGCCGAAAGCACTTGGACATACAGAACATTCAGACAATTTCTATTTATGTCCAGAAAAGAAGAAAATTATAAGAACACAAGAAAATTTCAACAAAAAGCACAACCGAAGTACGTTGTCAGTCATTTTTAATGAAACTTACATATATATGGCTGAGGCTTGGAAATTTTCAAATTTGTCTCCCAAAATCTCTGAGCTCTGAGATAAAGTTCTTTTTAAATTGTAGCTTTTGTATCAGCCATATTTTCTTTCACTTATTTACGAGTGTGTTTTGTTCTGGGAGGTAAGCCATTTTCACTTCTACACTCCTCTCTGATTTCGTGATCACATAAGTGGCAAGGAGATGATGGTATTCTTTGACAAGTGCTTCTTCATAAAGATGCCTGGGGTCTGGCTAGCTCTTCTTTGTTTGGGTTCACAGGTTCTCTCTTGTTTTCAGCATCATCATATTTTTATTACTTTTTATCTTTAGTGGATACCCATATTTGAGTAGACGTTCTGTTTATTTTGAACAATATTTATTTTGTCTACTGGCCTGCATACTTGAGAAATTATTCTTAAAATGGTGATTCCTGCAGCTAAGGTGGACACAGGTCTGAATCCTGCCGGTGGGCACATTTTTTTATTAAGTTTTCTTGAGTGCATAGACTGGTAGCTGAAATACATGCATCTACTCAAATATGAGTATCCACTAAAAATAGCATTTGAAGTAATAAAAAAGATTAATATTAAATTGATTTCATAAAATTATTATTAGTCTGAAGAAGTTGTGGAGACTCGTGATTGACCATGGCACAAAAAATAAGAAGCATGAGTTTGCTCAATAATTGGCAGAACAGGGATTAGGAGATATAACAAAATGGCTAACTTTATGAAGGGCTGGAAGTTGTAAAGAACTATAATTGATCATGTCCTGAAGAAGAATGAACAGGAATTAGGAGACAATAGCGGAAAGACAAATTTTACTAAGGGCTGCAAAGGACAGGAAGTTGTGGAGATTGGCCACATCTTGAAGGGACACAACACATAGAAAAAGGGGTGGACTGTAAGGTGGAAACCTCATGATCTTTTGTAGCATATAACGGGTGCGATGTATAAATTGTCATTTAAATTAGACAAAAATTAAAATAAAACAGACATCTCATTTTAACAGATATATTGTTGTCCCTGGGTCCCAACACTATATCCTTTTGGTACAAGCAACTTTGCTTTGACATTGTTTCATATACGAGGCAAGGATATCTTAGGTAGTATTTATTACCCGCAACCCACTGGTATGTTGTTTGGTACCTGAGTCCATTTTACAACCCAGAGTCCTACACGAATGCATGGTACAGCTCTGTGTATTTTTTTTTTTTTAAAAAAGGCCTCCAATAAATAACAGTAGAAATTCCAAAATGAAATAAAAGACCAAAAAAAAACAAAGATATTTAAACTTTTTTGGAAAAAAATGTGGTTCTAGTGTACCATGATCTCATACGCAATCAATCCTAGCATCCAACTCCCACTAATCCTCATAGAAGAGAAATTGGAAAATAGCCTAGGGTTGTGTAGGCCTTACAGATATATCACCACAATTCTGGTGTGTTGTGTGGTAGCCAATGTGTTGATAGTCAAAAGAACTTAATAGATATAGATGCCCCTGCTATTTAATATTTAATAGGTGCCCCTGCTATTTATCTTGCTAAAATCCAAAAAAGTATCAGCAGTATTATTCGTCCTGATCAGTCACTTTCTCACCGCCATAAGGTTGCATCTCTATGGCTTTTCTGGAAATAATTTCATGGTAATTGTTTGGATGAGCTCTTCACTATGGTACCTAGAATTTTTGAATTAAGTGCAGTACTAGACGGGTATCAAGATTTGATCAATTTACAGTTGAGCTGGCTAGATGTAGGCATAAGTTCTATGCTAACAGTTTCTTTTCTCACACTTATCGCTTGTGGAACCACCTTCCACTTTTCAGCAAACTTTAATCTGCAAAAATTTAAATGTAATATCTACTGTCCTCCTGATTACTCCTTTCTCTTTCTGCACATTATTAATGTTTTTGTTCTTAATTCTTCCACACCCAGTAACCTCTTGTGGCATTCCTGCCTGGTATGGGGTGATACCAATTTAGAAAAAAGAAAAAAGATATGCTGTCATTTTTGACAGCATCAGTAGAATTGTTAATTAATAATAAACATTAATGAGGATGCTGCAAACAAAATTTTAACAAATTAAAATATTGGCAAGACAAATTATAAACGTAGGATATTAATAACAAAAACAATGGTAGTGATGATTATATTGGGAAATGCAGATTTGCTCACCTTCACCACGACACTGTCTTTGTTTGCATCAGTCAAGGACTTTGTTAACAATGGCCATTTTAATCCATTGTTTTTTTGCTTGTTTGTTTTTGTTTCAGGTGGCAAAGCAATTAAGATCACAAGGTTAAGTGTTGCTTGTTAAGTTTGCATCAAATTTGCATCGAACATTATTTGCGTTGAGCATAATTTTTCATTTTTCACTTGGAGAAACCAATTAAATCTGAAATGATTTTTTTTTATCGTCTGCACATTAAGTTCCCTTGAAAAAGCTCAGCAGAAGTGTGTGAGAGGGAAGTTGGTTTCTATGAAATGGCTTAAAAAAAAAAAAAAGTTCTTGGAGATTTTAGTTGTTCTTCAAGTAGATTTGTAAATTGTTCACATGGAAACTTTTGGCAAATTCTCTTCAGTTTGTCTTTTTCTTTATTCTGGTGGAGATCATGTCATTAACTAAGTGAATGTGGTGACTCCTAACCAAAAGAAAGTAAATTCAAATGGAATAAAGTAATTTATTGGTGATAAATACACTAAGTGTATTTATTCTTAAAAATGAAAGTTTATAATGGTATATGCCAAGATTTATTTACTTTTCTTTTATCCTCAATAATCTTATTGGCAATTAACTTGATGGGGGTGCAGAAAAGTCCTTGGCCAAACAAAGAGATTTTCCTGTAAATATTCCATGTTTGATCATTTGGTCAGATTGTAGGCAATAGGTCAGTCTGACAGCTTTTTAACAGCTTTCTTATATTTTTTATCAAAAAGGATTTAAGAAATCAAGATGGCGCTGACTTGGGCCAACCTGGTTTTGAAGGAGTTTTCACTTTGAGAAGGTACAGTTGAAGCTCTCTTGTAGACTTGAGTGATACCAAATCTAAATCAAACAAAATTAAGTTAATTATAAGGAATAAAATTACTTTTGTTTAGCATTAGACTTGAGTATAGTGCAATGTTTTATGATCAGCAAAAAATAGGGGGTCGCACTATACATAGAAAATTTTTTTGAAGAGGTTTAAAATCATACATTTTTGGTGACCAGTTGCACACTATATACAGGTAATTTTTTTCTGGAAGGCTTAAAATTCATGCAAAAAAATTCAGAGTTTGCACTATACATGAGATCAGCTTATACACGATTATATACAGTTTATTGATTTTGACATTACCAAAATATTTGTCTTATGGTCAAATTAAGTTGAAACACCAGTTCCTGTACAATCACCAAAACTTAAGCAATGTTGAACATAGCCAGTACCTAGATGGGTGACTGCTTGGAAATATCAAGTGCTATGAGCTTGGATGTGTAGGTGGTGTAATGGATAATGGCTCAGAATTGTTAATTGGGGAACAGAGTTCCAATTCTGGTCAGATTCATTATATTCACTTACATGAAAATACCCTTGGGAAAGGTATGAATCCACTTCTTCTCCCCCAGCTATGTGTTAATTAGTGTGACTTGTATCACTAAAACCATTATTATCTCCAAAGAAAAAATAGAATTATGTACAAAATATTTAGATTTCAGAATTAAATGACCCATAGAGGTTGATATGTCGCTAAATAAAAAAAAAACAACCAAAATATTTATATATTGGTTTGAGGATGGCAACTTAAACTCTCCAGTTTTCATAGCATTTAATAGAAATCAGTTTTTGTTTTTTTTTTTTCTCATAAAAGTGTGCCTGACTTCTAAATATTCTTTTCTTATCATTTTTGTTCTGATAAAAATTTGTTTTGGAAGCTGAAAAAAAAAAAATTGCCAGTCACAATCTGTGAATTCTGAAAGCATGAGCAAAAGGGAGAGAAGGAGTTAACTAATTTTGACAAACAAAATCTGATAAGTCACTCTGAAGAGAAAAACAAAATGTTTAAATAATAGAAAAACATTCCCTTAAGATTTCATAGAATTTATGGACAAAAAAAAAAAAAAAATCACATATTAAGTAGGAAAAAAAAACTCCATTGTATTTGCATCAGGCTTGTAATCAATTTGTTAATACAATTTGTTTGCTTTATATGTTCCTTATACATAGAAGCATTTGGAGACTAAAGAAAATTCTTCTGTTGGCTTTTACGTTTCAATAACACTTTTGAAATGACTATATTTGATGGCATATCATGCAAACTCTGTTTACTTTTATTATTACAGAATTATGGAGGTTTGGTCGTGTTAGTTGTCGCTTTGGGATCTGTTTCTCTATAGTTCTTTAATCTTTCAACTGATGCTGAATAGCACTGCCTGACACAAAATAAGAATAGCATCCTTGAAAATCAGCATTTGAAATAGGGCTTTTTACCTGAACATATCCCAGTTATGAGTCCTCTATTTGGCCAACTGATAAAGTTTTAGAAAAAAAATGGAAACAAAAAGAACACTTAGATGTAGCATCAAAAAGTGACAGTTGACTTAGGGCACAAAATGAGGAAAGGGGTCTTGGAATATTGGACACTGACAGGACATGTTGAAGGCAAGGAGGGCGGGAGGGAGGGAGGAAAGCAGTGCACCACATACCTAACGGGCTTGTGTAAATGGTTGGCAGAAGAAGGATTAGGAGATATAACCAAAAGACAAATGGCACATAGAAGAGGAGGAGGAGGAGGAGAAGGGGGACTTTAAGGTGGAAGGCTCAAGATCTTTTGTAGCATATACAGAGTGCGATGGATAAATTGTCATCTAATTTACGCAAAAATGAAAATAACACTCATATCTCATTTTAACAGATATATTTACCAAAAGTTCACAAAAAATATCTTGAAATACTAAAGAGTAAATTTATTCAATAAAATTGCCATTCGCTTCAATCACAGCCTCCACAACCCTTCTGGACAGTCTCCTTGTTTAAATTGGTGAATGCTGCCATAATCCTTGCCTTCAGTTTCGTTGGTCTCTCACCCACACATAATAATCAAGGGGGTTGCAGTCTGGAAAGTTAAGTGGCCAGATGTAAAGGGTGATGGGATTGCAGAAATTGTCTGATAGCCATGACTGGGTTCTCCTGCTTGTGTGGCATGGTGCAGAGACCTTTTGTCAGTCATAGGGTCTTCCAGCAGCCATCCTCTTGATCTAGGGCAGCACTAACTCCTCAAGGCTGTCACCAACAAATTTGGGAGTTTTTTTTTCTTATTAGAACTATCAGAGTGAGTTTTCTGAGCTGCTGTACATTTGTAATCACCATTAGACTCATCCAACCCTTTCCAAATCCCCTGTACTATATGCAGATTGATACCCAAACACTCTGAAATGATCATATTGGAATTTCCTGTTTGAATGCCAAGCAGTACAGCATACCATTTCCAAATTTCTGGCAGAGTGATTTTCATCATGGTGCTCCTTTTCTCAGAGACAGTGCCCAACTGACTCTACTATACTGTACAGCTGACAAAATGAACAATGAGCATGTGTAAAATTAAAAATATAAAATGGCAACAATTTACCCATCACACCCTGTAGATAGAGGAATAATTTTCCTCAGAAAAAAAAACAATGCTACTGAAGTACATAAAGGAAAAAATAAATGTATAGGAAAAGCCACCAAATTCTGTTTTTGGTAGACTGTAAATTATTATTATTGCATTATGATATATAAAATGCTTGCTTTATTTATTTAATTAATTGATATTTTGAGAAGGTGTCTTAAAATTCAATACAACCATATAGAAAGGAAATCCCAACAGAAAACCTTTCTGTGAGTACAGAGGTTGGACATAAGGCCAATCAGCTTGCACTGTGCAACAAAGAAACCTCACCAGTGGCGTGATGGGCCATGAGCCACCAAGAAAAGAGCATGATATAGGAAGAGGATTAAAATAACAAATAATAAAATAATGTTCATTGCATGGCTAGGCCTGGGATTGGAATCGACAGCTTGACAACCCACCTAGATTTCAATCATTTCTTGTGAGTGAGTTACAGAGCAAGATCGTCTGTCTCAATGAAGAGTGCTTGACTAAATTAATGCATGTGACAGTAAATTAGGAGGGATTTCGATCTTGGTGCACAATTAGAAATTTAAGGAGAGGAATTTATCAAATGTATATGATGAAACATGAGGAGGTGCTGAAAAGTTCCTGGTCTAACCAAGCAGGGATTCCAAAACAAATTCTGATGTATCGTAATGGTTACAGATTTTTGGAAGTGAGTTGGGCTTTTCAGCATGCTCGCCACCAATATGTGTATAAAATAATGGGTTGGGGGTACCCAGCATTCCATTTTACTTATCAAAGGTTTGTCAATATCATCTCTTTCCTTTTGCATAAATCCAACATTATACAATGAGAATTTGGGATTGAAATTAAGCTTATAGTGACATTATAGCAGCAGCCTTTTCCCACCATAGAAGGAACACATGAAAAATACATGATAAATCACCCTGTATTTTTTTTTTTTTTGTGAATGGTTGGGTTACAAGTTCTTGGCTAACACCTAAACATCCTTGTTTGATACTTTTTTTTCTTTTTAATACTAAGTTCATCAACTACAAGGCTCAATAGCCACTTAGAGTAGAGGGTTACTGAATGACATGTAGGATTTTTTCTTACAGTCATGGTTACCCTATACAAGGCCCAAGAGCCACTTGAGGTAGAGGTTTACAGAATAAGAGGCAAAGTTTATATGGGGAAGATGATGTCTAATCCTAAATTTGAACAGGTTAAGATTATAGCGATTGTGGAAAGCAATCTCTTGGGAGTTGGTTCCATAGAGCAGCAGTTCTTAGGAGGAAAAAGCTGATTGAGTGGAACTTAGATCTTACCAATATGGTATGAAGGGAATGATGTTGGTTCCCTACAATGAAGATTAGAACAGGAGGGACTAAGGAATGTAGTTCATCTGAACACATTTTATTGAAATAATGATAGAGTAGCAAGAGGCTTGCAACATTTCATCCATAAGAAAAGGGGTTGTAAGGTAGAAAATAATTTCTTACTCACAAGGACGTGGAGGGAATGTCCATTCATTGTGATTGATGATAGAATGCAACTAGTTAACTTTTCAAGGCATTGAATGAAACCAGCAAGTCCCTTTGCCCCTCTGAGCTGTCAGAGGAGATATCAGCTGCCAATCTGTGGTCATCTAGAGTTTTGGAGGTGTACCCATAAGGAGAGGTATAAGGAGATAAAGAATGAGGAGCCCAGAATGAAATATATGATCTGAAATGATTAAACAAAGATTACAAAACTTAAGTTTAAAATATAAAGGAACAATATTTCAGTATAGATGACTCATAAATTGAAGGTTACTTTTTGGGAATTTTTCTTTTAAATATTCCCTGCCAAATCAGAGTCCTGTGTGTTATATGGTGGGAAATGTGGTGTGTATATATATATATATATATATATATAGGTAACTATACTCGTTTTGAAACACCTTTGAATTTTTGATTTGCCAATCAATCTCGAAGGAAAAAAAAGTTTTAAAAAAAGAAAGAGCCAGGAACATGAAAGTCTGTCGAAAAAATTGCACAGATACAGGTTCAAAGCCCAAAGAAAAAACCTCGACATGAGTAAACAACTAACTAAAGAGCTCAATACAGTCAGTAGAGCAGACCTAGTCAAACCTAGTGAGCCAGACAAACCTAAGCAGATCATCAGCCCTGACGATCTGCTTAGGTGAAACTTGGGTAGGTTTGTCTGGCTCACTAGGTTTGACTAATATATATACTACGGGAAAAAAAATCTGCCTGGTCACTCATGTATTGAAAGATACATGATTGCCTAAGTGTGTATCACACATGGCACATAACTTAATAAAATAGGGTAATGGCATGTTGAGTCTGAAGGAAACACCTAACTGCTTATTCTGCCAAGAACTACGTGATAACAGGTAGAGTAGGTAAAGAGACGGGAAAAAACAAAGCTACACTGCCTCAGAAACCACAACACTGTGTGGCACACAATTTTTAGGAACAAAATACCCACGGGAATGATTCTCACAAGACACTAAGTCTCATCAACTGCTCCCTGCTGACTACTGGTTTTCCTGTTGCTTTTACTGGCATCAGACAGCTGACAAAAACTCAGATCTAGACAATCTGCATAGAGACCTGTATCTAAACATGCCAAGCTGCCTTGCGGACAATTTGGGGGAAACCCTGATGTAGCCAGTTTTGTCAGATATACCTGCATGGGACTTGGGACCTCATTTGCATCTCTACTGTTGTGTGTTAACCACAACATCAAGCACTATTTTGTCAGCAGCAGCAATCAATCAGGTACATTTCATATTTATATATATATATATATATATATAAAGTGATTTTCTACACATAGCCTAGATGTGGCACAGAAAGTATGAAGCACCAAATAGTGAGAATCGAACCCAGTATTCAGTTGTGAGACAAGCTTACTGAACATTACACCACGCCAGAGTGCCCCATATATATATATATATATATATATATACACTAGCTTAAAAGCTGCCCTATTGGTTGGCATTTAAGCTAGCTCCTGTGAAGGGTTCTTGATTGGGCCTTCATCAAATTAGTAAGGGAGGAGTAGATGTGATAGACAACAATAAACTATAGAAGAAATCAAAATTGATTGCTGCATTTAAGTATTGCATTAATATTTAAGCTTACCTTTTAAAAGTTCAATGATAATTCTTCTGTTGCCACTTAATTTAATGACTGTTTGATGTATGTAGGTCCTTACTTTCTGTACAATTATTTTTATTTCATGAGTGACTTTCACTGGATTTCACAATTAATATTGATCATTCCCAAATTTATATTCAAGTTATAACAATTAGCATTGTACAAAAAAATCTGTCGCAAAAAATCACGTAAAAAAAACAAAATTGCAATAATGAAAACTTGGGAATCCAAAATTTCAAGATTGTGGGTCCGGATCGAGACCGTAATGTTTTTAATTTGCTCACAGAGTCGGACTGATTCCAAAATGGTATTATATGTCGGGCTATGGTCTCCAGGAGTAAAGTTGATAAATTGTGACACAGTGACATTCACATTTATTATATATATAAACAAATATAAATAAGATATATCTGTAAAGACAATATATGATAAAATACAAAAAGAAAATTCCCTGCATGTTTTTTCAAATATCATCTTTCTTTATAATATCCTTTCCTGAGTCAACATACATGCCCACAAATGAATAGTATTTTATGAAAGTGCAGATATGAGAAAAACTTGCAACGTTCTATCATCACTGAGCAGCTCCTGAATTTCACTCTATTGCAATGAGCAGGCTTTCTCTCAAGGAGGCCCCTTTGCCTTAAACATCTATTGGGACTTAAGCTCATCCAAGACTTCAATTGAAAATTATGATCAGTTTCTTGTACCACTCAAGTAAGTACCTGAAACATCCTGCTGAGAAGAGCCAAATCAGGCTGAAAATATTGATGCCATATCTAAGCTAGCTGCCCAGTATTTATTTTCCAGTCTTTATTAAGTCCAAAAGTGTCTTCGTGGCCTACTCTATTACTATCCATGTAAAATATTCAGACAAGTTACATTAGTTCCACAGGTTCTGGCCTTTACAGGTAAGACTTACTAAGCTTCTTACATTGAGGTGCGTCACTCTCATTCATGCTATATTCCATTAGTAAGGAGTAAGTTCAACTTGGATAGCTTCTTCCCAAGAACTGTTGTTTTGTAGTACAGAATCCCAGGAGGAGACTTTCCTGACCGCTATAATCTTAACTCCCATCAAGTCTCATGTGAACTTTTATCTTTCCTACATTTCTTATAAACTATGCTCTTTACTCTTATTGTTCGCACAATTACCATGAACATTAAACACACACACACACGTGTGTGTGTGTATGTATATATATATATGTATATATATAAAAGAGACAAGAGGAAAAACTATTCTTTGTGGACATGTTTCGTCCTCTGAGGGAATTTCTTAAGGCAATCAAAGAATTGCTTTGATAAAGTCCCTCAGAGAATGAAATGCATTGACTAAGAATAGTTTTTCCTTTTTTCATTTTGTTCCTTTACATATACACTCTATGTGAAAATAATATATATTAATAATTACAGCTATACCTACGTTTGCAAACATAGGTATATGTGTAATTATTAATATATATACACACACACATATATAATATTAATACATACTTTATAGCTCTGTTTAACTATATTGAGAACTGTTTTATCTACACAAAAAAATTAAATAAATATTTATTTGCTCTTCTATATGTGTATGTAATGGCATATATATCTATCTATACATATATATATATGAGAATAATACTTACCAACACAGACATTAATGAAAGTGAAAATTTTTTGCTTTGTTAAGTAAAGTGAAAGATTTTGAAAATAAATTGAGTTTTCTGAAATAAGATATCTTATATATAAAGTGCATTTCTTTTCTCTCTCTCTTCTTTTTGATAATTTGAGAAGTGATTTTTGATGTTATTCCCTTCACTGATGCAGAATACATACCTAACTGGATCTGCTTTTATTAAACTTATGTTCAATGTTCATTTATCATATTGGTAGACAATATGTTTTAGCAGCATGGAAGATTTTACAAACATGTTAAAATCTTCATCCTACATGATTGAGATGAAAAGAAAATTTGATATTTACTGTATGTTGGTGTTAGTTTTTTTTTTTGTTTTTGGTGTTTGTGCGTTATGTATGCACAGATATAGGTGTGTATGTATATGTATTTGGTGAGTTCGATCCTCACTGGGTGCCCCACATTTTCGGCCTTGTGCCACATCTAAGCTACACTTAGAAAATCATTTAGGGCACCTTGAGGTGGTGTAATGGTTAGCAAGCTTGTCTCGCTAAAATATTTGACTGAATAGTGAGTGCCCTATATTTTCAGCCTTGTGCCACATCTATGCTACGCCTGGAACATCACTAGGTGTGTATGTATTTCCTTGTTTATCTATTAATTAATAATAATTAGTAATTATAAAGTTTATATTATATTTGTTTTATTTATTTAAAGTTTATATTACATGCATTTTACTTATATTCAATTAGCGCTTAGATGTAAGTATATATTTATATGCCTACATTTATTCATTATTTCAATTTTCTTGTTTAAGAGTTTATTTTGGTTTTTAAAATTAATTATTGCTAATTTTTCCTCTAAACATAATTTACAATTTTTACTGTTAATGTTGTCTGGGGTTGCTCTTTTTATAATTTCCCATTTAATTTTGGCAGGAATATTGTTTTCTTTTTTTGATGGGGTTGTATTGTTTGTGTATTTGTTTCTTTTGAATGATATTTTGTAGTTATAATATCTTTCTTTAAGAGTTTTTGCTGTGGCAGCAATGTAAATTTTCTCATTTGTGTTACTGTTATTAGTTATGATAGCTTGGTATATTATGTTATTGGTTAAACACTCATTGTTAAGTGGGCAATTTTCTTTGTTTCTGCAGTTACATTTAATGGTGTCATTTTACTGCATGTTGTTATTGGTTTTGTGGTGTATTTTTTATTCCGCTTAGTTATTTTCTTCATGTTATCCATGCAGCTATATCTAATTTTGATTGTATTTTTGTGGATAATTTTGATAATTTACTATTTTTAGGAATGTGTTTGACAATTATTTTGAAGAATATTTTCCCTATTTCTGTTTTTATTGTATTGTTGTAGAAAATGGGGTTTGAATGAAATTATATTTCTTTTCTTGTTGTTTTTGTTTGAATTGTTTTTGCTTTTGTATTCTCGTTGGTTTGAATATCTGCTTTTCCTTATGGCTTAATCTTAATTATTTTAATTTTCATTAAATATTTTTAAGTTACTAGAATTTGTTGAAATTCTTTTATTTATAGATATGGGCATTTGTCTGAATATATTGGTGGGGGTAGGAATTTCGTTAAAGTATGTAGGGTTGTTTGGTTTTCTGTATGGTTTGTAGGTTCCATTGTTTAGGTTGAATGTTATATTGAAGAAATTTATTATTTTTTGATTGGATTTTATCTCTGTTGTAAATCCTAAGGTTTTGAAAGTTTTTATTGTCTTTATTTTTTTCTTGTAGTTTCTTAGAATTACAGAACAGATGTATATCATTTTTGGTTAATAATATTTAATTTATTGATTATGTATATACCTGAGTTTGCATAATACACCATAATAGCTGCCCATTGTTACATCAAAGTTATTATTATCATTATTATTATAACCCTTTTTTGTCCATATTTATTATTGTGGTATAATACTGATTTTTGGCAGTGTTTAATTATATTTATGTCCTTATTGAGGTTAGTCATGCATTGTTTTGCTAAGTTTAATGCATTGTTTAGTGTATGCTCATTAATAGAAGTCTTTCATGTTTAATTGTGTGAAGGAGCAGTTTTCTTTATTACTAATGTGTAAGCAACCAATTGATTGATTATTAAACCAATTGATTGTTGCTTTATTATTTTTCCATTGGTTTATGTTTAGTGTGCTTTTTAGTTTTGAGCATATTTTTTTTAATATTTGTTTGCTTATTTTCCCAATGTTACTTCTTGTAGGGTTTAGTAATCTGCATGTTGGTTTGGTAATGAAGTTCTCCTTATGGTCTTTTAATTTGATGAACCGTTGTACTTTTGCTAATTGTTTTATTCTGTTGTCTAATCTTACTTTAATGCCTATGTTTTTAGCTTCTTTGTTTATATCACTTTCTATTTTGTTATTAGTGGTTTTGTAAAATTTAATGACTTCTTTCTCAACTAGTTTATTGTAATTGTTGGTTTCCATTGTATAGATTATCCTAGACTTATGTGCTTTTATAAATAATTTGAATTGTTTATCATTTTTGATCTTTTTCAAGACTTTTCGGGAAATTATTGTTGAATTTTCTTATTTCTAAATTATTGATTGTTGTTTGTGTGTGTGTATATATATATATATATATATATATAAAATATAAAATATCTGGCTTCTATTGATTTCCGAGCATACCTATCTGCTACCCAATCCCTTGTGCAGACATCTGCTCAGGTACATTTGTGTTAGTTCAACACCCACAGAGCCCACTTGTTTTTTATACTGCAAGCTTAGCAGACCTTAGTTACAGTTTCTGGGGGAAAGAGAATAATCTGGCATTGACAGTTTCCGGATATTTACATGTACCCTGTTTCACTCAGAAGGTTTGGGTCAAACCCTGGTACAATTTTCTACCACTTTTCAAACATGCTACACACAAGGATAGAGTGTATGGAAATATAAATGTCAACATTGAAGTTAACACTCAGAGGCAACAGATTGTTTCATGTCTGATGATTGTGTCTAGCATGAAACACTTTATATATATATATATATATATATATATATATATATATATATATATATAAAAAGAAAGAACAGAAAGATATATAATCCGGTGTTCTTATAGATATTTTTATTTTTACAAAATAGTGCTCAATGTAAATTTACAGAGCATTAATATTATAAATTAATTGATTTAAAATGTTTTTTTTTTTTTTTTCGCGCAAAAAAAAAAAAATATTTTAAATCAATTAATTTATAATATTATATATATATATATATATACATACACAGGGATGTAGAATCAACAGCAATCATGTGCAGATATCTCTCTTTTTCTGAGTCCTATGGCAATGGGGGTGTGGCAACGTGTGATGGTCTAACAAACAGGAAATCTAAAGTCACAACTCAGCACATTGGTGGCCCAAGATTTATAACATTGTCACTTGTTGACTGGACACCAACTTGTTTTGGTGGAGTTTTGGGTGATAGAGCAGGCCTTTTAGAGAAGGCACTGCTCACCCCTTTTGGGGAGAGGTCTGGAAAAGGCTCATTCTTTTTACTGGTTATTTTCCTGTGGCTGACAGTTGTTCATTCGTGCAGAGCAAATACAAAAAGTTTACACTCTCGAAAATATTTGTGTTGTTGGAATGTAAGAACACTTCTTGATGGTCACAATTCAAATTGTCCTGAGAGCCATACTTCTTATGTTGCTAAAGAGTTAGCTTGTTATCAGATCAATATTGCTGCTCTTTCTGAAACCTGCTTAAGTGACGAAGATCATCTGGTCAAAAAAGGTGCTGGATACACGTTCTTCTGGAAAGGAAAAGCCGAGGGTATAAAGCGTGAGGCAGGTGTTAAATTTGCTATCAGATCTGATTTGACAGAGTACCTGGAGAAGCCTCAAGGTATTGGTGACTGTATCATAGTGTTGAGGCTCCCTTTGCCTCGTAAGTGTTTTATGACCGTCATCTCTATCTATGTGCCCACCCTAACAGATACTGAAGAAACTGTGATGGTTTTCTACCAAGATCTCAGAAATGTATTGACAAAAAATCTGAGGGCTGAAAAGATTGTCTCACTTGGTGATTTTAATGCCAGGGTAGGTAAACATAGTAACACCTGGGATGCAATTGGTAAATATGGACTTTGGTAAAATGAAGAGCAAAGGTCTTCTTCGGTTATGAACTGAATTTAAACTTGCAATTGGTAATACTTTCTTTCAGTACAAATTGGTTCATAAAGTCACTTGGATACATCTTTGTTCAAAACATGGTCATATTCAGTATCTGTCTATATTTCTGAGATGAGGTATTATGTACACTATTTCCATTATTGTCCTCATCTTTATTGCCATATTTATTACAATGTTTCGGCCATTGTATGCTCCGGCCTTCTTCAGGTGGTTGGAATGTCGAACTGAACCCTTTATTTCACTCACTGGGGTAGACTGTTCTAGTTCCATGGGCCGTGTTTAATGGATATCAGTTATCTCCTGTTAATTCCCCTCTCCAAGTTCTCCACTGCCTTAACCGGGTATTGAACTCACCCTCTTTGGGTCTTTTTTCAGTACCCGGTTAAGGCAATGGAGAACTTGGAGCGGGGAATTAACAGGACATTAACTGACATCCATTTAAATCATGGCATATGGAACTGGAACAGTCTACCCCAGTGAACAAAATAAAGGGTTCACTTTGACATTCTAACCCCCTGAAGAAGGCCGGAGTGTACAACGGTCAAAACGCTGTAATAAATATGGTGACAGAGATGAAGACAATAGTTTGAATAATGGAAATAATGGTCATATTCACTGTTATTTGTTGTAAATGTGATCTTCAGAATGTTTGTAATATCAGAGTAATGTCTGGGGGTGATCATATGATGGTTAGAGGAAAATTAAAATTACCCATTTGATGAAAAATGAGAGCAAATGGCGTATCTGTATTGAAATGTATAAATGTTTCTAAGTTACGTAATCCAAATTTGTGTGAAGATTTACAGAATGATTTTGAGAATACTGGGTTAGATGGTACATGGAATCAGTTTAAAGAAACCATTTATGATATCAGTGCCGAAATCTTAGGTTTGAGGAAACACAAGACTGGTTTGATGTTAGGTGATGCAGCGATTAATGAACTGCTAAAAAGGTAAAATGAAGCTCACCAGAGGTATCTTAGTGCATCTGACAAAGATAAGTCATCCCTGTTGCAATCTTTTAAAAATGTGAAATCTGTTTTGCAACGTAATCTTCGCCAAATGAAGAATGAAATGTGGCCAAAACTTTCTGGCCAAATTCAAATGTTTTTTGATCAGAAAAATTTGAAATCATCACTTGATAAGAAAGATGTTTGGTCCCAAATCTTCATCTCTGGTGCCTTTGAAATCAAAAGATGGAAATAGTATTTTAAAAAATCTAGAAGACATCATGAAATTGTGGAATAAATATTTTACTGAACTGTTCTACAATCAATCCATTATATCATCAAAAGTGCCTACAGAGGATTCTAGGTATTAAGTGGCAGTCTTTTGTGTCAGACAGCAATTTTAGAAAGGGCAAATGCATTTAGTATTAAAAAGATGCTAACACATAACCAGATGCACTGCACTGGTCACATCATAAGGGAATATGGGGGAATTGACAAGCTGTAAACTTCTTCCACACAAACCAAAAAAAGTGCTTGAAAGATGTCATTAAAAACAACCTTAAAAATCTTGGGTTTAGTACAAACAATTGAGAGAAGGAGACATGTCTAACTGGCAGAAACCTTTAACAGTTTTGAAGAGAAAAGGGTTGAACTTGCAAATGTGAAGTGAGCCTTAAGGAAAGGTGATGCTAATCTGTTGCCTTTAAATTTTCAACATAAATGTAATTTTGGCAGCAGAATTTGCTTGCACAAAGCTGATTTAACCAGTCACATTAAATACCATTGCTACAATGATATAGACCACATTTATCACACTGAATGCTTTCCTCCCAGTGTCAGTTTTGTGACAAAATCTGCAAATCATCAGCTGGTCTAAAGAGGCACACTAATAGACTTCATCAAGAAAAAATAACCTTCAAAACTCTCATTATGTCATTCATTTGCTATTTATGTAAGAAAGCTTGTAATATTGCAGCAGTTATAGAGCCACTTGCGTGCATCTGAACATGGCAATGTACTGTAAGTTGCAGTCACTATCATAAATGTGAACTGGCTGGATTTTGTTTTAAAGCTTTCTTAATAGGGTGTTATTCCTTTTATCATTTTACTGCTTTCTTTTATATCACTTTTTAACTCTAAGTGTTTTACCACTTAATAATTAAGGATAGGCTTTTATAAATTGTTTGCAAATGTGACTGATTTTTTTTTTACCATATTTCATCCTTTTTTATTTTATATTGTTTTAAAAACCATCTTATATTTACTGATCAAACAAGTCTTCATTTAAAAAGTAAGAAGAGATGGTTGTCTTCTGTAAAGAAGTGGCAATCATCATATATATATATATATATATATTTTTTTTTTTTTTTTTTTATGCATTATTTGTTATAGAAACAATTTATTTAAGTAAATGCTCTGTTTTTAATTAAACAGTATTAATTACATTTATCAGCCAGAATGTTACAGGAATTTTGTAGAAAATGTGCATTATCCAACAGGAATCAAAACTGTATTCTTATGTGGAAACCATCATTTGATCTGATGTGCTATACCATTTAGCTACAGAGAAGCATTTGGTTGGCAAAGTCAAAATTACTGTTTATAAACACAATGACGATTTTTCTCAATCATATTTGCTCACGAAATGTATCTTAACATAAACAATGATAACATATAATAAAATTGAGTAAGTTTGACAATTATTTAATATATTTTCTGTTTATATGTTATTATTTTTTAGGATAAGTAGGGGAGGACACAAACAGTTCATTTATGCAGCAGATATTAATAATGCAGAGACACTTTGTCAACTTGTCATGGGGGCCTGTGAAACCATTGGACACCATGTGGCAGTATTTGAAAGTGTCTGTCAATCAATGATCCAATGGGTGCATGTGTGTGCAGAAGCAAACAAAGGATATTTGTTATAAATTTCTATAAAGTTGCAATGATGGCCTTTTGAACACATATTTATATGGACATTTTGGAGTCAGGAGTTTGCTCCCAAAGTTTTTAAAAGTATTTATGATACACCCTGTATATATAAATATCCAAACAAGAAATTCTATTAACACAAACAACCATAATTAATACACTAAAAATAGAAAAAATAACTGCACCATTTAAGTACTAGTTTATTAATAACAAAGCACAGACATAAGTGGACATGTACCGGTGTACGTATGTGTATATGTGTGTGTAGGTATATCTGTACATGTGCATGTATAGATGTGTGTGTGTGTGTGTATACATAAGCCTATAAATGGTATACAAACATTTATTATTGTTTGAATTTATGTGCATATGTCTGCATTTATACACTTATGTATACACACACACACACATACACATAAATTCAAACAATAATAAATAAATTTAATTATAAATCTAAGTGCCTACAATTACCTACAATTAATACTTATGATAACACCAAACCCAGTTAAAAAATGAAATAATAGCCCAGTGAAGATAAATGTATGATACTAATTATATTAATGCTTAAATAGTAAATACTTATATATTTACCATTTAAGCATTAATATATATATATATATATATATATATATATATGATATTAATCCCAAAATGGTAAAAATATATCTATCTCTCTCTCTCTATATATATATATATATATATATATATATATATATATATATATATATATATGATACTAAGGATTTAGTGCTTAAATGGTAAATATATATATATATTTTTTACCATTTAAGCATTAATATCATTAGTA
>CAHIKZ030005457.1:220000-247500 GCA_903632075.3 Acanthosepion pharaonis | reverse complement strand
TTTTTAGCTCTCCTCTCCACTCTCTTAATTCTGACATGAATTACTTCAAATTTCTCTGGTCACTAAATGCACTATTGACAACAGTTCAACAGTATTTTTTTTCATATTTTACAAAGCCTTTATTGATTTTCCTTGCTGTGCATAAATAATGTCAAGATGAATTCATAACCTTTGCCAGTCTTACGATTCTCCATTCTCGCAACTGTCCACCTGCCTTATTCCTTTTATTCGTTTGTGTGTCTGACACATGCATACACTGATAAAGCCTCCTGCTTGAATAGTCATTTCTGTTACTATATAGATTTGTGTGTCTATATGTGGGATATTTAATAACAAAAGTGATAAAAATGTAAAGAAAAAGTAATAAAACACATTTTAAGGAAGTTTATATTTAAAATTTCAGCATCCCCTCTCCTTCATACACATATGTAGTTACATCATTGTAAACATCACTTGAGTTCGATGAAGTCCTAAGGGATGAAATGCTTCACATGAAAAATTTTTTCTACTTTACTATAGAATTTCCTGAAGTTGTTCTGGTATATAAAAATTTATATATCATTTTTGGATATATAGAAATATTTTTCTGGTTGCCTGACAATCATGGTCAGGTAGAACTAAAGTAGCGGTTTGAACTTTGTCTCTTTCTGAGTCGTGAGGAAGTGTTGTTACTGTGTCATGGTAATCTACGCATAGAGCACTCTTTGTTACTGTTTAGGTAGGTGTTTGCTGGTTTGTCTTCTTTTTCTCGCTTTCTTGTAGCAGTTTTTTTCTTTTGGTTTATACCAAAACTTTGGGTAGGTGCATGTTGAGAATTCCTCAGCTAAGAAACTTCACAAATCTGACTGAAAACAGAATTAAAAAAAAAATTGGTTGGCTCACAAGTTTTATGGCATATGCATGTGTGTTTATATACATGGTTGATTTAGTTAACGGTTAACAGATCTGTTTCATGCTTAGTAATTATATTTTAAATGGATGTTTGTTTAGTCTGAATGCTACCAAGATTTAGTGTTTGTTGTACATTTTTCAAAAGCTCTTTTGAAAGTATTTAAAATATTTATATATGTATATATATTTTTTCTCTTTCTCTCTATCCATCTATATATATATATATATATATATATACACACACACACACACACACTCATATTATTATATATATATATATATATATATATATATATATATATATATATATATATAGAAATATACTCTTAAGGTGTGCTATATTTATGGGATAAAGAGCTCATTATCAGAGATAGAGCATGTGTAAATATAAAAGTGAACATTGAAGTCAATACTTACAGGTGATATGCTGTTTCAGGCCACGAATAGACTCATGGCCTGATGATTGCATCGAGCATGAAGCAACCTGTCGCCTCTAAGTGTTGATTTCAATGTTCACTTTTATATTTATATCTATATGTATGGTAAACATATACTTTTAAGTTATGCTATATTTATTAGTTAAATTACTCAATATCAGGGATAGAGTGTACGTAAATATAAAAGTGCACATAGCCATCATCACTTAGCCATGACTATCCGTTACCTGCTTAAATGTGAGCATGAAACTGACTTGGCACTGGATGTTGATCTCATTGTCCACTTGCATCTCTCTCTCTCTCTCTCTCTCTCTTCCCCTCCTTCTCTCTCTCTCTCTCTCTATAATATATAAATAAAAGTTACAGTATTTGTAAAAAATCCCAGGTTGAAGCTAATGAAACTGTTCTCTATTGTAATTGATAATTTTAATATTATTGTTGAGACACACAAAAAAAAGTACTTGGACGAAAACATTATTAACATTCGACAGTTTCTACATGAATTTGATTCAATACATTTACATACAAACTGGAATGTTGTAACAAGAAATTAAACAGACTTTGTTGTTGAATTTCAATGAAATATGCTAATATATTCAATAAAACATAGGAGGGGCCATCTGTTAAGAATTTTGGTAAGTTTCTCCTTGTCTTGGGGAAAAGTGGTGGTTTGAATTTATCTGGAAATTTGTGAAGGAACTTGTTGAATTTGTTAAAATGTGAGTACTTTTGACTGACCCAGTCCATTGTCGGTAACTTTCAAGTAAAGAAGGTACAAAGTTAATGCATTGTTTATGTTGTGAATGATTTGTAGATTTAAATGAACACGTGCTCCACTTGACAGCAAAAGACTGATTGAAGTTAGTCTACACAAGGTGAAAATCTCCAAGACACATAACAGATATTCTCTGTTCACTGTAGTAAATAAACTGAAGGGTTGTTGCCTAAAATATGCTAATTAAAATTACTAAATTGTTATATAGGAATAAAGTATCACTGCCAACACATGAGTTTGAACAGAGATTGCCAGTGAGAAAGCACAGGTGATCCCATTATTGAATTAAGTAGACCACGTGACCATAGAGGAAACGCATATGTAGGAAGTCGCATGATGTCTAATTGATTGCATTTCTACTCTATACTATATGGATCGTCATTTCTAGTCTATCCTCTATTACTATTCAGTTCTGCATTTCTAGTCTGTTCTCTGTTACTGTTTCAACTGCTATTCTCTGTTACTGTTTCAACTGCTATTCTCTGTTACTGTTTCAACTGCTATTTACTCTATTCACTATACTATTTCTCTATTTGGATCACTCTACAGATTACTATTCGAGCAAGTATTATCAAGCAAGTACTATTAGTGTGAGATTATTCAAAGGTGTCTGACGCCAGTATTGTTTGACAGCATGCTATAGTTGTATCTGCGATTACAAAGTCTCTATTACAGCGAGTATTCATTGACATCTCAAAAGTGGCAATGAGTGTTCATTGACATCACAAAATAAAGTTAGTAAATATTCAACATTTCAAATATATATTCAGACCTTAACAATGGATTAAATGGCAGGACAGACTGGATCCTATGGCCTTGGTTGTCAACCAGTCTCATGCAGAAAATAATGGCAATCTATTGTGGGAATTCTTCTGTCAAGTAAGACATGAATTGAAAAGATAACTTGCCCAAGCCTGTATCATGGATAGCACTTAAGGAAGGAATTTAAAAATATGTAGATATTTATAAGAGTTTATTCTTGTTATTGCTTGAGTTAAAATATGGTGTCACAGTAATATTAGCTGTTTCCTTATCAGGAAAAAATTGGCATTTGTTTACCAAACAGCAAATGCTGCTTTTAGTGGAAATTTATAAAATCCTTCTATTAAAAATAATTTCTCAGTATCACGACTCAGAAAGAGACAAAGATCTATATATATATATATGTTAAACTTGTACTGATAATGATCTATAACTAAATGTAAATAGCTACCTGCCAATAAAAATTCTTATAAACTTCTGTTTGCACAGCAGCAACAGAATAAAATCTGAAATAATTATCAGATTCTATTTGAAAGCACTTAGAATTTGAAACCTACAATATTTACATGATGAAGAAAATACTTTTACAGTCCTCCATTATCCCAACTTATTGTTCTTTCTACTATTAATGGGAGCTTCCTTCCTAAAATTTTTGTTTGCAGTAGTTTCAAATGTAATCATCTCAATTATGTCATTATTTTTTCTGAGTTACATGTCCTATCCATTTTAGTTGTTGCTGTTGTTAAAAATCTTCGTGCGATGGTATTTAGTAGAGTTCTTTGTGCTTCTGTCGTGCCAGTCCATAAGGCTTGAAGAAGGATGCTGTTCACAGAAACCTACAGGTGTCATTCACTAAAAGCCATTTTTAATCATTGATCTGAGAAAGCAGTTGTCTACAGTTGAGAGTTTAAATATTTTCTGAGTGGGTTTGGCGCTCTGCATGTCATCCATATGAAAGTCTTGATCTGTCAAGCCTATTTAAGAACATGTCTCGAGTTTCTCAGTTAATGTTTTTTATTTTGTATCACTGAAAGTCAAATGTGTGAAGAACTGTCATGTAACTTTGAATAATTCATCACTGAGTAGACTCTGAATTCTCTCCAGTTAGGATGTAACATTTGCACTATCAGAGGGCCTCTTTGTTTTGCATGTCTATCAGGGATATAGGTTAGCTCTGAGACCTCAGGTAGAACTACATATATATATATATATATATATATATGTATGTATGTATGTATGTAATAATCCATTGGTATATAATCCAAGTGAATCCTAATAATATAAAATATTAAAACAGATCCACAAAAAGAGCATATACTACAGAGAATAAAATAATCTTGGATTTTTATTCTATGAGATATATATATATATATATATATAAATGACAATAGAAAAACTGTAGTTATTGCTGACGCATTTTGTCCAATGTGGACTTTCTCAAAGCAAAAAATGAAATGAATTTAATTATAGAAAGTAACTAATAATAAAAAAAAAACATGATGTTCTTAGCAACTAGAGGAATGTAGAGAATGCTATTTTCATATTGTTAACTGAAAATAATGTCAGTTATTGACATGTGTGGGGAATATTGTCATTATAGCTGTGTTGGCGGATTCAATAACTACAGTTTTCCTATTGTCATTTATATTTATAAATATTGTCTATTCTACAGGTTAAGTCCAATAAATTTTCATATATATATATATATATATATATATATATATATATATATATATATGTTGCATTGTTAGAAATACTGAAAAAATAGTTGGATCTTTATATCACTCCAGAAAGTACCTGATTTCACATGCCACACTCTCTCTTTACAAAAGTCAGATCAGACCTGAAAATGAAGTACTGTTGCCATATCTGGACGTGTTCCCACAGGTGATACAATAATAAAGATGCTGAGAAAAGGGTCAGCTCATTCTTCTGCTCTAGAAACTACCTAACTCTACCATGCTTTATCTCTAAAAGAGTCAGAGCAGACTAAAAATGGATTATTACTGCAATATCTGGTCTGGAGCTGCCCATTCTTTCTAGACTTGACTGAGTCCAAAAGCAATTTATTTGGCCTTGTGGGTGAAGTTATATTTCCCACTCTACAGCCTCGCTCCCACAGATGAAATGTTGTAAGTACTCAATTGCCATTTCCATGGAAAATGTTCTGATGATCTACATTTCCCAGATTCACAAGTTCAAAACTGTTTTATAGGAATAAAGTGTTGCTGCAAACACAGGCAATCCCATTATTGAATTAAGTAGACAATGTGACCATAGAGGAAACACATATATGGGAGGTAGTATGTGTCTAATTGATTGCTATTCCTATTCTATCCTCTATTACGATACAGATTGCTATTCTCTACTTTATTCACTATACTATTTATCTATATGGTTCACTATACAGATTACTGTTTGAGTGAGTATTATTGATCAAGTACTATTAGTATGAGTGTTATTCAAAGGTGCCTGACACCAGTATTGTTCAACGGCATAGTATAGTTGTATCTGCGATTACAAAGTCTACAATGAGCATTTGTTGACATCACAAAAGTGGAAACGAGTGTTTGTTGACATCACAAAAAAAAATCTTTACTGCTAACACCTTTACATACCACTTACACAGGGTTGAATCCTCTCCATTCCTTTCATTTTACATTGGTAAGAAGGAAGATATATTTGTACAGCTTCTCCCTGAGAGCTGCTGATTTGTAGAACAGTCTATCAAGTGGATGCTTCAGCCATCACAACAGTCTTAACTTCTTCAAGTCAATGGCAAATCTTTCCTACATATTCTTATAATCTATACTTCTTACCTTCTACTCTTACAGTCATACAATTGTTTCTTTGTGGAACAGACTCCCGAGAGGATGCTTTCCCAATAGCTACAATCTTAACCTGTTTAAGTTTAAATTCAACGATTATCTCTTATATATTCTGCACTTCTTACCTCCTCCTCGTTATGTACATACAACAATCTCATTCAGTAACTCTCTACCATTAGTTGTTCTTGGGCCTTGTAATAGTTGACAATAGTGTAAAAAAAATATATGCAAACATATTGTAAGCTTAGCTTACTTGGATTCAAGGCCATGTTTGTGGTACCCAATGAGGTTTGACTTGATTAGAGTAATAATAGTCTGTATAGTTTTCATCTGCGTATACATTTGTATATAATTCTACCAGTATGAGTGTGTGTAAAGTATATCATTATGAGAAAACAAAGATACACTAAGATATTCAAATTTGTAAAATCCCCTCACCTCAGAATACAGAGAGGTGTGAATATATACAACAAATACATAGGTCTATAAAACTGAAAAAAAAAACAAAAGAACTTTGATATATATATATATATAACACCATAGAATCTGTGCGTTATCTGTTAAAAATACCACAGAAAAGTTTGCTACTTTCATTTTATCTTGATGTTCCTCTATTGTGAAAGAAAGCTGGCACCATTGTAGAAGTTCTTCATTGGTGGATTCCATATTTTGGCATTGGCTCATCTTTGTACTTGCCATGTTTTCACTTCTGGGGAAGATATGCTTTTGCCTTTCTCTTCATCGCAAAAGTGGTATGCACCCCTACAAAAACATACCTTTATATTGAATTAAGACAATGCATTACTGTTTATTAATATCCTGAAAAACCTGCCAATAAAAATTCTTATAAACTTCTGTTTTGCACAACAACAACGGAATAAAATCTGAAATAATTATCGGCTTCTATTTGAGAGCACTTAGAATTTGAAGCCTCCAATATTTATATGATGAAGAAAATACATTAAGATTACTCCATTATCCTGATTATTTTAAGCATAATGTGAGGAAGAAAGCTTACAAAATCCATAAAAACAAAAAAAAAAAAAAAATGCTGCAAATAACCTTGATAAATATAGGCACATAATACCACCTACCAATTCAATAACAATTACATTTGAAAAAAACTTAAAATAAAATTTGGTACAACTACTTCAGAAACAATCTACTATGTGTCATGTCCCTTCAGGATGTTGGCGATTATGGCTCTCCACAATTTCTTGTCTTTTGTAGTTCTTAATAAATTTTGTCTTTTAGTTATCACTTGTTCCATCATCCATTTACTCAGGCTCACTAGGTAGGTTATACATTGTTTTCCTCTGTGCTTCTTGCCTTCAGTATATCCTGGGAGTATCAAATTTTCCAAGCCCTCTTTCTTCATTATGTGTCCAAGAAATTTCAACTGCCTCTTTCTGATGCTATGTATAAGCGTCCTTTGTTTCCATTTTCTTTAAAACTCTGTTGTTCACAAGTTCTGCCTGTGGTATTCTCATCCTCCTTCTGTAGTGTCATAAGAGATTTAATTAACAGAAGAAAAAAAAACAATAACTACAGTAAACCTGAAAGAGCAAATTAGAAAATATGCTGCAAAAATGCTCCAAGAGCATCGAAATGTAAAGAGGAAAGCTCCAAGAGCCTTGAAATGTGAAAAGGAAAGCTTTCAAAATTGAAAAAGAAAACAGTACAAATGAAACTTGGTGCATAATACTATCTGGTTGGAAGGAAAGTCTTTGTAGTTTGTAGAAAATTAAATTAATTCAAAAACAGCAAGAACTTTATTTCTAATTAGACACCCACTCGATAATGTCTACAACTGAGAAGAATTTTTTCTTCATACAAAAGTAGTCACATCTACTGAAAAAATAAAAAAATAAAAAATTTAATTAATACAAAATAAGAACATCAAACCTGAAGCAGGTATAAAAAAAAATAGCAAAAATATATTTCAAGAATATCTTGAAATTTAAATAAAAGATTCTCTTCCTCCTATGTGTAATATCCATTCTGAACATGGGTGATCATGGCTCTCCACCACCATCTGATCACTCATGGCCTTTAGCAGCATTTCTCCCTTTGCCTCCCTACTATTCCGGCATCCATTCACACAAGCTCATCAGGTCGGTTGCCCACTGCCTTCTAATTCTCTTGCCCTTGATATGCCCTGTGAGAGTTAAGTTTTCCAAGTCTTCTTTCCTCATTATGTGTATAAGAAATTTCAGCCCTCTCTTTCTGATTCTACATGTTTTTGTTTTTTTTTATCATTTTCTTTAAGACTTCCGTGGCACTCCATCCATGGAATTCTCAGTATCCTCCTGTAGATGCACATTTTTGTTGCCTCTGGTTTCCTCTTCATCTATTGTGAGATTGTCCAGCATTCACTGCCACAGTAGAGGATTAATATCACATAGCAATTCAGCGTTCTTTTCTTTGTTTCTAAAGAAATTTTCATCTTTCTTAGTACATTTTTTAGCTTTTGGAAGACATCTTTCATTGATCCAATGCATATTTGGATTTCAAGGTCACATTTTCCATCCTTTGATAAAACACTTAACAGGGGCTTTAGGCTTCTATGCTTGTTTGATATTGACATCTCAAATTCGTAGTTTGTGTCGTGGGCTTTTTCTCTTGCTGACAACCATACTTTTTGTCTTCTTACAGTTGATGGCCAGTTGTTTTTTTTTTTTCATGTTTTCCTTTGTCAAGAATGAAGACTGAGACTCAAGATAAGTTAATCCAAGCTTTATTTGGCAAAATACAAGCAGGGTTCACATCACATGTGCTCCTGGTATTCTTGAATATGGCTGATTGTCGTAATCCATAGAATGGGCCGTAAATGAATATGGTGTCGTAAAGGAGTGTCACAGTCCATCTCTTATTTATGACACCCTTTACTACCTTTGTCTGGGAGTTCCTTTAGTTTTCTTTCAGTGTCTGTCATCAACACAGTATCATCTGTGTATCATATTGTTATAATGCCCCCCTTTGATTCCTAATAATCAGTCCTGGTAGGTTTTCCGGCTTCCTTGAACAGATCTAGAGAGAAGACAGACAATACACTTGAAGCATTGGTTATTCATCATAATAGCTCTGATCATAATTTTGCATTCAAGAATGCAGTTTTAATAAAAGAAAGTAATTTATTAAGTTGGAAATGTATTGAAAGTGCACTAATTTAACAGTATATTACCCTCCCTCACAAAATTAATACTAATGGAATCTATTGTGAGGTAAGCTGCTAAGAAAGTTGGTTCACTGTGATGTGTGAGACAATTTTTCTCTCCAAAATCTGTCTTATATATCTGTAAGTCTATCCATGCTTAGTATATTGCTGTCACATAGTTCAGTGCTCCTGCTATTTACCTTGAGCTCCTTGATAAAATCCTAAGAAGAATCAGCAATATTATCAGTCCTGAGCTGGCGGCTTGGCTTGAGTTACTTTTCCACCACTGTAAAGTTGCCTCTCTCTGCCTTTTCTATAAATAATTTCATGGTAATTGTTTAGATGAGCTCTTCACTATGGTACCTAGACTTTATGAATTTAAGTACAGTACTAGACTGGCATCAATTTACAGTTGAGCTGATTAGATGTAACTGTAAATTCTATGCTGACAGTTTCTTTTCTCACATTACTTGTTTGTGGAACTCCCTTCTGATTCCATGCTTTCCAGCCAACTTTAATCTGCAAAAATTGAAATGCAATGTCAGTTGCTATCTACTGTCCTCTTGATTCCTCTTACTGCTTGTTAGTAATGTTTCTGTTCGTAATACTTCCTCACCCAACTCTTTGTGTCTTAGTGACATTTCTGCCTTGCATCAGGTGAAACAGATTTAAAGAAAATACATGGTAGAATTAAAAATAATAATCATAAAAATAAAAGTGAGATAGATAAATTTAATATCAATAGACATAGTACATCCAAATATAAATTTAAAGCTGAGCATGTGTGTAAACATTGTTGTATTTCTCTATCAATTCCACCACCTATGATTTTATATATATATATATACATACATACACCCACCCCTTGATGAATGGATGGAGTTATTCCTGGAAGGTCCATCTATGTGTTGTGGAGTTATTTTGCAGTGGAGGATTGTATTTATACTGAATCGGTCCTAAAATAGGTCTGATGTACAAAACATTAGGAACTTGATATAATAGGTATAACGCAGAGTAATCTAGTTGTGGCCACTGATACTTTAGTATTCGACTAACTGTTGTCCGACATCGACTGACTGACCGACCCACTAATTACTCTTACTACTCTTACTTATTATAGGTGTGCGAGTCTATTAACTATAGAATAGGTGTGTTCCACCATAACACTATGAAACTCTGGAGTCAGGATGTTGAAGATAACGTCAATCAGCTAAGGAACAAACCATTTACATCTATTAAATCTATCTATCACCCTTATTAATCTGAGGAAGTTCCTTCTTGGAATGAAACATGTCATTCGGAAAAAGAAAAACGTCAGTCATCATCAGGCCCTGTGGAATGAAGTGAATATATTAGGCAAGGAAGGACACTAGCAAGTTAGACATCTGAAAGCATCAGTTTATATACTAGGCTATGAGGAGCTCTTTAGCAGGCCTAGCATAGAAATAGATATGATATGGGAGCCGCTAATAAAGACAGACAAATGATAACAGGTCTTGAACAACAACAGCAGCAGCTCTAACAAAAGTGAAAAGGCTTCAGCAAGTGCAGACAAGCAGCAGCACTAATCAGCAGGTAGGTTGGGTTTAAAGCTCAAAGTGTTGGTTTGTAAATTTGGTGACATATTGTGAGTTCAATCTCTAGGTTAGTCAGTGTCTACTTGACTTGGTGGAAATGGGGTGAGCAATAACAGTGTATCATTAAGATATCCCTAGACATGGGCATTTGAATGAGAACAGTCTACCCCTATAGATTAAATAAAGGGTTTGGAATCTCTCGTAGGTGACTCAGATCAGCAGACCCCTGATAAAAGCCAGAGGGCACAACAAAAAAAATGTGATAACAACTACAAAAATGAGGAAAATAGTTTGAACGTAAATAATAACTCCTCATCCCAGAAATTAAGATAGAGAAAAGTCACTGAGAAGTTTTTCCATCTTGTTATTTACTGACATACATACATTTTTATATCTATGCATTTGTTATAGATTCAGATAAATATCTTTCTGTGGGGCTTGACCATAATCTCCGAATCAGTTCAATTGTTCATTGTTGGAGGATGTAATTGGCTTCATTGTTTCTTTATTAACTCGAAGGAATTTGTGATGAAGGGACAAAAGTCTTTAATTTTGAAAAGGTAGTGTCCATTTCCTTGGATATTTTCAATTGCACAATTTGTTCTGCATGAACACTTATGAACATTTAACAACCGCAGACACATGGCATGCATAGTGAAAATGACCACTGGGCAGTTAGCATCTCGAGTCTGTTTGCTTTTGGCTCAAAGCTAAATCTGATAGCAAACAACCTTGTAGTAATCTGTCCTCTTTAGGATCACCATATGTTTCTGTCTTCATTTCTATCTTAATCGATTATAAATAAAAATTTAGCCGAGATACTTTTGTCACGTCTATTAGATTGATGGTAATGTACACACAGTTTTGCACTTTTTCTAGAAATCTCAGAAGTGTCTTTGTAGCTTAACCATCTTTTTATTTCTTGTGCAAGCTCTAATTAAAGTATATCTAGTCTGATTGAAACAAAGAATTTCAGGGAATAATTTTTGTAGACTAGCATAAATTAGACTGTCTCCAAGCTGTGACATTTGCCAGAAATTAAAAATATTAATGTTAGCTGTGTACAATTAATGTTGGCTTTTTTCCCTATTTTTAAGAGTACACAGTGATGAAGTAAGCCTGGTTTCAGACTTGATATTTGTAAATAAAATCAAAGTAGAGATGATGCAGGGATCAGTGCGGATACTTTATTTATATTATGAACAGTGCGGATACTTTATTTATATTATGAACAGTGCGGATACTTTATTTATATTATGAACAGTGCGGATACTTTATTTATATTATGAACAGTGCGGATACTTTATTTATATTATGAACAGTGCGGATACTTTATTTATATTATGAACAGTGCGGATACTTTATTTATATTATGAACAGTGCGGATACTTTATTTATATTATGAACAGTGCGGATACTTTATTTATATTATGAACAGTGCGGATACTTTATTTATATTATGAACAGTGCGGATACTTTATTTATATTATGAACAGTGCGGATACTTTATTTATATTATGAACAGTGCGGATACTTTATTTATATTATGAACAGTCGGGATACTTTATTTATATTATGAACAGTGCGGATACTTTATTTATATTATGAACAGTGCGGATACTTTATTTATATTATGAACAGTGCGGATACTTTATTTATATTATGAACAGTGCGGATACTTTATTTATATTATGAACAGTGCGGATACTTTATTTATATTATGAACAGTGCGGATACTTTATTTATATTATGAACAGTGCGGATACTTTATTTATATTATGAACAGTGCGGATACTTTATAAGAAAGGTGAGTAGAAGGTCTGCTCAACAAAATCTGTTAAAAATATCTTTAAGTACTGCTGCAATTTGTGCATGGGTTTTTTTTTCTGAATTTAAGCATCTTACTTTGCAGAGTCTTATTTCTGATAAACAATATAGCTTTCACTTTTCTATGTCAACTACTGATGTATTAACTATTGTTGTAATTTATGGCAAGGGTGTGTTGAGGTAGGAGGGGAAACACCTAACTGATTGCTCTCCCAAGAACTATGGGATAACAGACAGAGAAGGGAAAGAGATGGTAGGAAATGAAACAACACTGTCTCAGCAGTCACTGCATGGTGAACGGTACACAACTTGAGGAATAAAAATGCTCAAGGGAATGCCTTCATAAAATACTGAGTCTTGCCAACTGCTGGTTTTCCTGTTGTTTTATTGACAAGAGGCATATTACAAAGACTCATCTTGACCAGTTGTAGAGAGGCCTGTATCTAGATATGACAAGCTGTCCTGCTGCTAATGGGGAAAACTTGGATGTAGCGAGTGTTGTTAGACATGTCTGCATGTGACTCAGGGCCTCTTTTGTGTCTGTATCAATGCACATTCACCACATGATTGTTACTGTAAGAGTCTTTAGGTTTGAATTGTGAAGCTTGGGCTGTTGCTTTAGATATCTTGAAGGCATTTGACAGTGTTTGGCATGCTGGCCTTCTTCACAAGTTAAAAGGTTATGGCATTTCTGGATGAATTTTCAAACAGATTCAATGTTTCTCATCAAATTGCAAAATGAATGATATCTTGAATGGCCACTCATCTAGATCTTTTGCATTAATGCTGACATCCTCCAGGGCTCTACCCTTGAACCTATGTTGTTTCCTTAACCTTCCTGATGTCATCAGTTCTCAACTCAGTATCTCTCCTGATGACACATCTATATACTGTCTTAATAGTAATCTGATTGGTTCGACAAGGTCAAATTGGCAGCCGATCTAAAAAATGACTTTCTTTTGTTAACTGGGGCAAAGAATGGCTTGTTAAAGTTAATACCTCCAAAAATGCTCTTTATTAATTGTCTGAAAGAACCCTAATGCTAATGAGAGTGACTTGTTACACCTTTCTCAGGCTAACATTTTCCACTGACATGAAATGCAAAGATTATATTGAATCATTTTCTAGCTCTGTTAGGAAAGTTGTTCTTTTTATTGTGCTAGACAGATTTTCTCACCTGAATCTATCTTAAATATTTATAAGTCTACCATTCATTCAGGCTTAGAATATTGCTGCCACATATGGTCTAGTGCTCCTGCTATATATTTAGAGATTTTTGATAAAATCCAAAGAAGACTCTGTAATGTCAGTGATCCAAACCTGGCACCTCAACTTCAGTCACTTTCCCACTGTCATAATCTAGCTGCCCTGTGCCTTTTCTATAATTTCATGGTAATTGTTCTGATGAACATTTTTTTAATCATTTCATCCCAAGCAAGGCAATAAAGAATGCAAGAGAATATGAAAATAAACTACTATTAAGGAGAAAGGACAATAAAAGAACAAGAATTAAAAAGACAGAAGATAATGATATTGCATTAACATTTTTGAAGATCAAAGTTGATTTAGAAGCAGGAAGAGAGTTCCATAAGCAAGAGTGCAATAGAAGAAACTGTTAGCATAGAACTTCCGGTTACATCTAGCTATTTCAACTGTAAGATGATGAGACCTTGCCTCCTCGACCTCTCCTCTATGGTCTATAGTCTCCATGAATTTAAGAACAGTACAAGATTGGTGACAAAATCAAAAATTCAAAGATTAGAAAAATAGATTCCACGTGAACAGAAAGGAATATTGCTCAATATTAAAACATTTCTTTCTCAAGATAAAAATGTCATTTTAAGCAAGATAGTGATGAAAAAAAAATTATTCCAAGAATACAAAGTTAATAAAAATGTGTCTAGATCCAGAGCAGCCTTGAACATTGCTACGTCCATGAAATCTTTTGGCAGAGATATGAATTTTTCTGTGTTTGGATTGCTTCAACATGGATAAACTGTTACTGCACAAATGCTACACTGAGCAATTGGCTTGTTTGAAGGATGCATTGGAAAAGAAAGGACACTTTCTTGACTAAATAATGATATTGTCAGTATATATATATATATATTGATAAAATATTTTGTCAATGAAATAACAAAAAATTTAACATCGAGCAAATACATACTGAAATAACTGCTGGACTGTCTGTCCTTTTACACTTCAAATGATCTTCAAACCATGTTCAAAGATGGCTCACAACATTGATCACTATTTGCCTTTGAAAATAGCTAATTTTAAACTTTTTAAGCTATATATTTGTAGTTGTCAGTTTATTCCCACCTACTTTTTATTTTCCTTTTATATATATATATATACATGTGACGGTTACACACCTGGCCCAGTGTCGGATCCTTTGGTTACGGCGCCAGCAGGTGACGTCGCTCCTCCTGGTCGCTCCTCCTGGGTCCAAGCGTGCCGCCCCAACCCTTTGGTCAGATGATCACCAGCCTCGCCTTTCCCGACTCGCTTCCAATACCTGGTCACTAAAGCAACTATACCGATCTCCGGTCTGTCTACCCACGCTGTGTTTAGATCTTAGACAGACGGGACCAGCAGGGATCAAAGGGCCGATACAAGTTGAGTCCGGCGGGGGTGGCAAAACACAAATAAAATAAAAACTCACGACACCAAACAAAATTGCTGATAAAAAGGGTAACAACCTTTTATATCTTAAAGTCCATTACATAAAAACAAAAGTGTTCTCATTTCCCGACCCGCTCTGTGGACTATGGCACCAAGCTTCTATCACACAATAGAAAAAAATGTCGAATTACCTACTTTCTAGAATCATGTATGTATGTCGGAGTGTGGTTCAGTTCGACACTGGGGCTAATTTCTATCGATCATTCGCAGTTGATTCTTCTCTCCGACTTGAGTTGTATTTCTTCTTCTTCATCTACTTGGGCTGGTAGTTTTCCTGTTTCAACTTGGTGGAAGATTTCTTGTTTCAACTTAGCCGCAACTCTCTGTCGTCTGAGGTGGTCTCTTCTCACTGCCGTCCGGAGCTGAACTTTAACTTCTCATCGACTTTCGGCTTGTCTGCAGCTCCAATTCTTCTCAGGCTTTCAGGCAATCTTCTTCTTCATCTACTTGGGCTGGAAGTTCTTCTTGTCTGAGGGTTCTTTTCTCGCTGCCATCCGGGATGAACTGATTTTTTGTCGATTGGGGCCCTGCTTTTATTGACGCCGCAACAAACTGGGGTGGGTCTGTCGGCGTCAGGGTTTTCTCGATAATTCCAAAACTGCATTAATTCTGTCTTCTCCATTATCGCTATTGTTTTCGCCCCTACTTCCTCGCAGTACCTTTGGTGGGGCGGCGCACATCCATCTCTCTTAGTCTCTCGTATGTCAGGTGACCGCTTTTCAACCAATCGTTCCTGATCGAGCATTTCTTTCCCTTTTCTTCCGCAGGTCACGGATCGTATTCGACCAATTGTTATTGGTCAAACATTTCTTTCCTTTTTCTTCCGCAGGTCACGTGATCGTATTCGACCAATTGTTATTGATCGAACATCCTCTCCCCTGTTTGCGGGCGTGGTTACATCGTTCTTGTTTAAAAAAAAAAAAAAATCCAATTTTTCCCTTTTGCACGTACGCAAAATGACAATCTTTGGCTTTCTCTCACCTGGACTTTGTCAAACAGCCCGCTGCTAATTAGTCTTGACTTTAGAAAGGATCTTTTCCGCCTTCTTGGCGCCCTCTGTGAGCCAAAAAAGCAATTGTCCCTCTTTTTACCTCTTTTGTTTTTCCTGATAGTCGAAAAAATCTTAATTATCTACATTGAAATGTCTCTACTTTATTAATGTGGGTGTCCAATTCTTAACAGGTCAAGATCTGTATATCGTTCCACTGGTCACCCCCCTCAACCCAAAGAAAATTTCGTTTCTATTGTTCTACAAAGAAATTTCCCTTTGTCCAATGAGTCTTTCCACGCAAAAAGTAGGCCAAGTGCTCTGACCGACATTCTTAGCAAAATGACTTTTCGAAAATCGGCCAAGACGCTGACCTAAATCTCTTTCTGACTCCTATCTCCACCCTCAATTGGGTCATGCGTCATACATTTCTCTTTTTCTTTTTTTCTTCCCTTCCTTCCTTTTTCCTTTCTTTCCTTCTTCTTTCCTTAGGATCGTCTAGTACACTCTTAGTGAATTATTTTCAACTCAGTTATTTTCCGTTTTTAAAAAAAAATTAACAACCTGTTTAATAAACTGAGTAAGAAAAAATTAAATCATATTTCTAGGAATATTTCTAATAATGCAAGGTGCCACATATATATATATATATATATATATATATATATATATATATATATATATAACATTTAATTCATCGTTAAAAGTTAGGAGTCTGAAAAAGATCCTACTTGGAACAAATGTGTCACTAATAAATTTTCCCTGTTCTGAGATTTATTTTCTATCATCTTTGTGTGTGTGTGTGTATATATATATATATATATATATATATATTGCATATATTTTGCCAACATGTTTTCATTGAGATATGTTTCTTTGAATAATTTAGTTTTTTGGCATCATTATTAAATGAATATGAAAGGCAATAAAGCCACTAAGCCCTAGGTGTTACTGAGAATGAAAGAATCTAAGAAAAAAAATCATTATTAAGGAAAGAAGACAAATAAGTACAGGTTTCAAGGAGACAGAAGATAATGATTGACATTGCATTTAAATTTTGGAAGATCAAAATTGACTGGGAAGCAGGAAGGTGGGAGAGATTTCCACAAGCAAGAAGTGGAAGAGAAGAAACTGTTAGCATAGAACTTATGGTTGCATCTGTTCATTTCAACTGAAAAATGATGTGACCGAGCTGCCAATCTTGGACTGCGGTTAAACCTGTAATGTTGAGATACCAAAGAGTAAATGCCCCATCCAAACAAGATTTGTCATTTTTAAATGTGGCACCAGAGGGAAGATTCAAGTGTATAGTTTCTGAAATAAGAGAAACAAAAACAAGCAAGCAAAGGGAAATGATTCTGAATGAATGAATATCCAAAAGTTAAATCCAATACGTTTTTGAAGAAAATTTCAAATTTTAATGGAAGCAGCTGCAACAAAACGAGAATTCTTTATGCTGTCAGCAGTTGTGAAAGTATTGCAGATTTCTCATCCGCCCTTTACTCAAATATAGATTTATGTGTAAGATTTTTTTTTTTCGCCTTTATACTTACCTGAATTTTTTTATTTTTTTTCTCTGATTCATATTTCACATGATTCATTCTCCGATTTATTTCAGGTAAATTTTGCCAGCTGCAATTTTGTTGGTCGAGATCTAACTGATATACACGAGGTGATGAGAATTGTCCTCAAATTTTTGCCATCCTTAGGAGTTTAACTGTGGGCACCATATAACCTTTAGTCTCCTATTACTGTTGTTTTGTGGATTAAGATTTGCTACAAGAAACTTGTTCTGGGGTGATTTTATTGTAGTTTTTGTGAGTGAAGTTTTACTTTCATTGTTCCTCAAACTACAATACAGCTTGGATAAATAAAAAAAAAAAAAAAAAAATTAATCCAATGTAAGGCTCAAGAGCCAGTCAAGGTAGAGAGTTACTCAATGATGTGTGTGTGATATGAACATAAGAAGTAGGAGAGATATATTATAATATTATGGCAGATAGACTTGAAAATGTTAAGAATATAGTATTTTGTTAAGTATCAGGTGTCTGTTCCACAAAACAGTTGTTCTTAGGGATAAGATTCAGGAGTGGAATGTCCTTCTTAGCAGACAAATACATAAGGAACAAGATGATTTGAGCCTGTGGATGTAGCAAGGAGGGTCTTGGCTGTAAAGATCTGAATTGTTGGCAATGAAGAATGGAGTGTGTTAGAACATTATGGTGTTTTGGAGTTGATGATCAGTGAAAGAAATTTTACAATTCTAATCTGTGTCAGGGTTTATTTATTTATTTATTTATTTTTTTTAGAAAAATAAGTAATATTTTATTTCAATAAATATAATGTCTGGTTGTTCGTATCTGAGTATGCCTGTCTACTAGGGTAGTTAACCAATCCCTGTTGCAGACGCCTGCTCAACTACATTTGTGTTTGATCAACACCCACACAACTCACCTGTGGTTCATAGTGCAACTATGCTGAGCAGACCATAGGTAGAGTTTCTGGAAGTAAGCACATCTTCTGGCATGATTAACAATTTGAACAAGGACAGTATACTTAAATACTCAGTCACGATGACTTGTGACTTTGTGCTAGCACAAACATCAAAAAACAGTTCCATCTACCGAATTTAAATCACAAGGCTTGGTTCAATTTGTGGGATGGTTATCAGGCACTTTCTAATGGTGCCACACAATGGGATTGACCATAGTGAGATGTAACCCCCCCAAGCTTCATGGACAGCAAATGTTGTAATCCCTTGACATTATTTAATATATTTCAAAGAAAGAAATTCATTTTTAATTCTCATTAAGTAAGCAGGTAATATTTTAGTAAATGTAATATTGGTGATAGAATTGTATTTAATTTATAGTAATTTTTTTATACTGTTCGTAGGTTTACCTATTGTCCGGTTCATACTCCTCCCCAGATTTTTAAGCAGGAGTAGAAGTTTATACCTTGAATTGTGTTTAGGATTTGGATTCTGGTTCGTTCTAAAATCTATTCCAGCTCTATACTCCTGACGCTTGTCATTTCTTATGCTAATATAAATTTACACAGTAACCATCTATATTGAGTGGCTCTTGGGCCTTGTATTGGGTGGATGTTAGTAAAATAAAAACAAAAAACTTGAAGGGCCACTCATGGTAGAGAGTTACTAAGCAAGATTGTTGTAAAGTGGGGGCAAGATGTGATTAAGAAGTGTACATTATAGAGGATGTTTAGGGTATTGGTTGACTCTGGACTTTAAGAGACCAAAATTGTAGTGTTATAGACAAGCGTATGGTCGCAAGAAGGAAATACGACAACAGCAGAAATAGATTTATGTGATTTATTTCAATAGGAACGTGTGGGTTTGGGACAGCTACCTTGTGGTATAGTTCATAGGCCGGCTGAAGATCTGGGTTGATTTCTCATAGTAGTTCTCGCTGGTTGGCCTGGTGCTACTGCTGCTGGCTGCTCAGCCTGACCGTGACAGGTCTCTTCGCTGGCTTCATGTTGACTGCTGTTGTACTTCACCGTGTGACCCTTTTTATGGCTTAACAGGCTTGAAAAATGACGTGAGTATAATTAGGAGGGAAGCATTTTTATTGGTCGAAAAATAGAAACACTTTAAAATATTATTTTATTTTTCGACTGGAACTCGTGCGTTGGGAATATGTGTAAACGACGATAATGGTCATTTTGTGACGGGGCCTTGTCTCGTTCACATCCGGCTCTCGCTCTTGAGTATGTTAGTTTATTTGCCTGCAAATCAGCCGAGATATGTCTTATTTTATTTTATAACAGTAGTCATCAAGAATGCATCCTTTTCTGAAGTTTGTTGCACAATGTAACAGTTCTGAGGAGGAAGAAGCTGTCTGAGTAGAACTTGTTCTTTATAAAAGGTAATGGGGATGATTTTCCACCATGGACATAGCTTGATGGGTCCTAACCATGAAGGTCTAAACTGGTGGAACTAATGAATGTTACTCATTTGAACATGTTGACAACAGATATGTTTATTTAATTATTCTAAATTAAATAGAATTCTGTCACCAACATTTAATTCATGAAAATATTATTTCATTACAACAAATTAAATATGACTTGTCTTATGACTTAGTAAAAATGTTAATATAAAAAAAAACAGAAATTATTAAAGTAAAGGCAATTTCTTTGTCGTTTTTTTTTTTTCTACCTACAAGCTGGAATTATAACTATTTTCAGTTGGCTGTTTTACCTACAACCCGTATTAATTACAACCTAATTTAGAGTTTTCTCTCGATGGAATTCTCTGGCTCTTCTTTTGAAACCTGATGTTCAAAGGTAAATAAAATTGCTGCAGTTCATTAGTACAAAGAATTTTAATAAAGTATTCTAAAATATGATTGTAAGATTAATTCTCAAGATAGATTAATTTTCTAGAATATTTGAAAGCAAGTTCTGCTAAAGATTCTTCAAGAACTAATTCTTAAAGACAAAAATTGATAAAATATTATTTAATTAAAAATCATATTGAGAGGAGCATTATATCCATTCAATTAAATTAAAATTACTTTAAAAATACCTTTTATGCTGTGTAGGTTAGTAAGAATGGACTTCTTGTTAGATTTCACCATTCGTACTGAATTTAAAAAAAAAAAATAATTGAATTAATGAAAATGAATTACATTGTAGATCCGCTATATAGAAGAGAAAACCTTAAGCAGGCACACATTGCCTGGAAAACGATAAAATATAATTCAATGTAAATTCCATTTGGCTGATTTAGAATGTAACATTAATACTTTTGCATATATTATTTATTCTGCTTGCAAACAATAACAGATTCAACAAAATATGTTTTAAAACATATTTTAGTTCTTAGACAAGGTAGTGTATACTAAAAATGAATACCCACCCGCCAAATGTATTATCAAGACAAGTGAAGTGTATTCATTTGGTTATTATTCTCACTCAGCATCAGACTTTAATTCCACGATTTGTTTGAACTGTTGATTTCATTGTTGTGTTTCTTTTTATTTTATTTGTTGCTTTTATCAATGCTTAGGTCTATAACACGCTTGTACAATAGAGCCAAGCGGACATCTTTGAGCTCCTTCAATGGTTTTCAGCTCAGTTATGGAACTATGTTAATGTTATTTGTTCACAAGAAGTAGATGAAAAAAAACAAAAAAACAAACTTTGATATGTCTAATTAAAAAAAATAGGATTTCACATCAAGAAACCCTGATATGCAGAGAAGAACCAAGAATCCTAAAATTTTGAATTGAACCAATTTAGATTTCTTTTGAGGGGATTTTCAGTGCCAAAATTGGATTCAGCACACCAAGAAACATCAGAATAGACATCTAGATATAATTTGAAATAACTTGGGTACTAAGTTGACCTGCCACTATAGAAATGGATTGGTCTGATTAATATATGAATGATTAATTTACCTTGTGTCATCTCTTGAGTATGGGTACAAAGTTTTATTATGGCTTTCAAAAACTGGCCTTTTAAAAGTATATATTCATATAATATATCAGTCAGTTATGTGCCATGCATGATACACACTTAGGTGATCATGTATCTTTCGATAGATGACTGACGAGGCAGATTTTTTGCTACAGTAGGTTGCCATTTCTTTTTGTGATAGACCAATTGCCATTCAAGTCTATAGAACCTGGTCTGTCCTGTTATTTTGTGGGGGGGGGAGAAGAAGAGGATTCATACCTTTCTGAAGGGTTTTAGCATGTAAGTGAATGTAATGGATTTGACTGGAATTTGAACCTGGCTCTCGAATTCCTGAATCCAAGCTGCTATCCATTACTCCACCGTGTCTTCTCTCACATAATATATACAAATATATTAAACAACGTACATGGATAAGAAACCAATTACATCCTGTAAAGTAGTGGATTGATAAATAAAGCAACAATAAAAAAAAGCAACACAGTTATCACTATTCAGAGTTCAATCAAGGAAAAAATACGTAAATATGTGCATGACGACTAAAAAAGAAAGTAAGAGGAAGGGAAAAGAAACAGCAGTATAAATCACAGACAGATTACAATTACAAGTGGTAACCCTCTTTCTGCTTACAAAGGGAAGGTTGCTTAGACTTCATATAGAGGGTCTCAGGCATATTCAAGTGGTAATTCAGGCTTACAGCCACATCATGTTGAACTCCTAGTTCCCATACAATCACCAGAGTTAAGCAATATTGAATCTAGTCAATACCTAAATAGGTGACCATTTGGTAGTATCAGTTGCTGTAAGCTTGGATGTCTGTGTTGTAATAGATAATAGCTTGGATCTGTTAATCAGAGTACCAAATTCTAATTCCAGTTGGATTCATTACATTCACTCAGATGGAAATACCCTTCAGATAGATATGAATCAACATCTCCCCACCCAGCTATCAATAAGCCATTATTATCTTCCCCCCCCCAAATAATAAATAAATGTATGCAAAGCAGAAGTATTAAAAATGAATACAAATTTATGTATGCAAAGTATTAACAAAAGGGTGTATACAAATTTATGTCTAGAAAGCAGAAGTATTAACAAAAGGGTGTATACAAATTTATGTCTGGAAAGCAGAAGTATTAACAAAAGGGTGTATACAAATTTATGTCTGGAAAGCAGAAGTATTAACAAAAGGGTGTATACAAATTTATGTCTGGAAAGCAGAAGTATTAACAAAAGGGTGTATACAAATTTATGTCTGGAAAGCAGAAGTATTAACAAATGTATACACATTTATGTATACAAAGCACAAGTATTAAAAGATGTATACACATTTATGTATACAAAGCACAAGTATTAAAAGATGTATACACATTTATGTATACAAAGCACAAGTATTAAAGATGTATACACATTTATGTATGCAAAGCACAAGTATTAAAGATGTATACACATTTATGTATACAAAGCACAAGTATTAAAGATGTATACACATTTATGTATTAAAGCAAAGTATTAAAGATGTATACACATTTATGTATGCAAAGCACAAGTATTAAAGATGTATACACATTTATGTATGCAAAGCACAAGTATAAAAGATGTATACACATATGTATGTAAAAAGCACAAGTATTAAAAAAGATGTATACAAATTTATGTATGCAAAGCACAAGTATTAAAGATGTATACATTTATGTATGCAAAACAAGTATTAAAGATGTATACATTTATGTATACAAAGCACAAGTATTAAAAGATGTATACACATTTATGTATACAAAGCACAAGTATTAAAGATGTATACACATTTATGTATGCAAAGCACAAGTATTAAAGATGTATACACATTTATGTATACAAAGCACAAGTATTAAAGATGTATACACCTTTATGTATGCAAAGCACAAGTATTAAAGATGTATACACATTTATGTATGCAAAGCACAAGTATTAAAGATGTATACACATTTATGTATGCAAAGCACAAGTATTAAAGATGTATACACATTTATGTATACAAAGCACAAGTATTAAAGATGTATACACATTTATGTATACAAAGCACAAGTATTAAAAGATGTATACACATTTATGTATACTAAGCACAAGTATTAAAGATGTATATAGATTTTTATATATGCAAAGCACAAGTATTAAAGATGTATACACATTTATGTATACAAAGCACAAGTATTAAAGATGTATACATTTATGTATTTTATAAATGTATACACATTTATGTATAAAAGCACAAGTATAAAGATTTTATATATGTATAAAGCACAAGTATTAAAGATGTATACAGATTTTTGTATGCAAAGCATATTAAAGATGTATACACATTTATGTATAACAAATGTACAAGTTTTAAAGATGTATACACATTTATGTATGCAAAGCACAAGTATTAAAGATGTATACACATTTATGTATCCACTGTTTGATGTATACACATTTATGTATACAAAGCACATATTAAAGATGTATACACATTTATGTATGCAAAGACAAGTTTTAAAGATGTATAAATTTTTATATATGCAAAGCACAAGTATTAAAGATGTATACACATTTATGTATACAAAGCACAAGTATGAAAAGATGTATACACATTTATGTATACAAAGATAAGTATTAAAGATGTATACACATTTATGTATAAAGAAACATTAAAGATGTATACACATTTATGTATACAAAGACAAGTATTAAAGATGTATACACATTTATGTAAAATCTTTTATTAAAGATGTATACACATTTATGTATACAAAGAAAGTAGTAAAAGATGTATACACATTTATGTATGCAAAGCAAGTATTAAAGATGTATACACATTTTTGTATGCAAAGCACAAGTTTAAAGATGTATACATTTATGTATGAAAAGTCAAGTATTAAAGATTATACATTTATGTATACAAAGATGTTTAAAGATGTATACACATTTATGTATGCAAAGCCAAGTTTAAAGTTGTTGCACATTTTTATGCAAAGCACAAGTATTAAAGATGTATACACATTTATGTATACAAAAGCACAAGTATTAAAGATGTATACACATTTATGTCTACAAAGCACAAGATTAAAGATGTACACATTTATGTATACAAAGAGGTTTAAAGAAGTATACACATTTATGTATACAAAGCACAAGTATTAAAGATGTATACATATTTATATATGCAAAGCACAAGTATTAAAGATGTATATAGATTTTTATATATGCAAAGCACAAGTATTAAAGATGTATATAGATTTTTATATATGCATAGCACAAGTATTAAAGATGTATATAGATTTTTATATATGCATAGCACAAGTATTAAAGATGTATATAGATTTTTATATATGCATAGCACAAGTATTAAAGATGTATATAGATTTTTATATATGCATAGCACAATTGTTAACAAATGTATGGCAGTTTTAGTACTACCCTTTATGCATCTAAGCTGGTACATGCCGAACAATTCTCTCCTCCACTGTTTGATGAGTTTTTTCAATATATTCAGCATTGCACTGACATTTAAAATTATAAATCACAAAACTAAGATGATGGTTTAGGTGGTGGTGACGACAGAACATCCGTAGAAATGATAATTATAATATGAGCCATTTCCTTATAAAGAAACATTCAGCTTTCTTTGGCCAAGAAGTTGGTTGAAATTTATAAAATCTTTTTCTTAAAGCATATTCTCAGGAAAGTAGGTTTCTCAAGTCCAGTAGCTGTTATCATTTTTCCCATTTCATTTGAAATCATGTAGAATGTCAACATCTTGATGATGATGTTATTTGCTCTTTATGTGTGCTATCCATTTTAGTTGTTGCATATGTTTTCAAGTTAGTATCTTCTGTTATTTGTTACTGTTTTTTGTCTGCGATTCTGCACCAGTTCTTGAGGTTTGTAGAAGTATCGTCTTCTCCAAGACACTCAGCCTTCCCTCACAAAGCCATTTTTAACCATTGATCTTAGAAAGCAGTTTGGTGCCATGCATGGCATCCATATGAAAGTCTCAATCTGATGACGCTATTTAAGAACTTGAACTTATTAATGTTTCGGTTTTGCAACAATTTGCGGTGCAGCCTACTCTATATTCAGTTCAACAGTGTCATTCTCTTTTCTCTAAAAGAAAGAATTTTCCTTTTTTTTTTTTTTTTTTTTTTTTTTTTGTCAAAGAATACATTTATTGAGTGTTGAAAACCAGCTGGACAAGAATTTTGGGTGGACAACCGCAAGTATATGAAGAAAAGACTCATTTCTTTGAATTTAATGATTCATATCAAAGTTAAGGAATTTCCTTTTACAACATTTAATTTCCCATGCCCTCAGGACCATTGAGAGGTTGCACTGGTCCTATCTTTCGTCCAATGTGGAACTCTGTCGGGGAAACAGCCATCCTCTGCACCATTATTCAATGACATGTTTGCTGACTTGCTCATGTCTTGTAATGGCCTGATCACCATCCCTCCAGAGTCATCTACATCATCATTTTGTTATTACTGCTATTGAAATCTTAAAGTTATGTGTCTTCTTTTATCTGATACAGTTCTTTGTTTATGAATCTGTAGCACCAGTCAACAAGAAGAAATGTGGTTTTCACTTGCTTGAAGCCATTTTAAACCATTGATCTTAGAAAGTGACTGTTGACCACCCTACCAGTCATCTACCAGTTCAATCCACCATTTGTAAACTGGAGATGACCTCACAACTGACAATGCAGCTGCTGGAAGGACGTCATCAGCCAGGACCTCCTTCTGTTACTTGACTGAGGGATTGAATATAACCTTATGGGTAAAATGCCATGTCAGTTTGTCACTCTCCAACAGTGCTGGGAGTTCAGACTGAGACACAATGGGAGAATGAGTGGCTCTTGTAAGAAAAATTATTCTTTGGAATTTGAGAAAGATAAAGAGTGAGAATTGTTGAAATAAACTTGTGAGCTTTGGTCTCTCTTCTTTTTTTGAATTATTTTTAAATGGCATATCCAGAAGGCAATTTTGGTGAAAGTGAAAGTAAAACGAAAAGAAAAAAAAAACCCTGAAGATCTTAATCTGTACTTTATGTCTGGAACGTTTCATGAGACAAGTAAAACAATACTTATCACAAGGCATTTTAAAACCAGTAGAATATCTCAAATCAGATAAAAATTGAAAACTAACAATGGTGGAGCCACTTTTTTTTTTTTTTTTTAGTTGAAAGGAGGAGGAGGAAAACTAAATCTTGTCAAGAAAAATTACGTGTTAAAACTTAAGAAAATGAGTAAAAGTTGCTACTTTTTAAAATCTGTGCGTGTGTGTATAATATATATATATATATATATATATATATATATATTATCAACAAGTTCTGTCTATTCTATTTTTTATTAACTTTCTTAAATTTCCAAATTTATCAAAGTTCATTTCTATTTTCGTTTTTTACAAGTGCACTTTCAAATGTTGTAATAAGTTTTCATATTGTGTTTTGTGTAAGTTAAAATAATTTTTTTTTTTTTTTTTTTTTTTGATAATTTTGGCATTCCCTTGTTTGATAGAACCAATTTCAAGTGACTCAAGGTGATGTCATTTAAATAATCAAACTGAGTTTTTATGTGTATTTTATTCATGCATTTACATTTTTTATGTACACTTCAATATATGATCCCCCAGGGAGAAAGATACCCTATTTTATGTTTGCTGTTCTCTTGCATTACATAAATAAAAAATAAAAAAGAACTTTGCTAAATTTACCAATTCTATAAAACAACTAATTCAGAAATTTGAAAAAAAGTTAGTAAAATTTGGATAGACAGAACTTGTCAATACAGAAACCTTGACAACCAAACTAAGAAGGCCTGCTGGATATTAGGAATTGGTTACAAAGTCCGGATATGAGGGGTTATATTTAGATTAAAATAAAAGAATTGAAATCAGGTTTAACATTTATTTTCAACAGTAAGCAAAATAAACTTAGAGGGAGTAAAATATAACAGAAATGATTTTAAGGAAAAAGAAATAAATTATGTAATGTTAATGAAAATTCATAAAGTTAAATATGTCATGTATGCAAAACAAATAATGTAACAAGGATTTTTTAATTGCTGTTGAAAGATGATTCTTTCTCTTCTGATGTCATCCTGAATGCTGGCTTGC
>CAHIKZ030005457.1:197500-215000 GCA_903632075.3 Acanthosepion pharaonis | reverse complement strand
TGACAGTAAAGCAGCTTTTTGGCACATTGACTCATAAAAATCACTTATATATTCAATGTCTTTCAAAGTGTTGAGCTGTAATAACTTAGCTGGACTGACTTTGGAATTGGTGAAATAAGCAAGATTTAAGGAGGGCCAATTCTATCATATTTGACAAAACTCTGTTCTCTCACAACAGCATGGTTCCACTTATTCAACACAGAAACGGATGAGAATAGCCGAGGCTAGTAAATAGAGGGTTATAAGTATAAAATAAAGAATTCTAAATCAGAAAACTGTCATCATTGGAGTGACATAATTGATTTAAGAGTGAATTTTTTTTTCTTCAAAAAGCTGGTAAGTGGAAAATTAAAAGTGTCCAATTTGTTGTCTATAATTTGGGTAATTTTACTCTGAAAGACTCTAATAGCCATCCTGATGCTTGCTTACTCTAACTTATTAGATTACCTTTCAGTAAAATATATGGCTGTGATGTTTATTAAATGATATTACGAAAGACTGATGATTTGCAGACAAGGAAAATGGGGAGAACCAGATTTTATAAACGCTAGACTTGTTGAATGTTATTTGGAAGGACAGCTTGATGAAGAGATTTATGAAATTTTACAGCAGGGAGGTCTCTTGCTTTCTTGATAAGCGACGGTGTGGTATTGAGTGTTGAATGACACTAATAGGATTATGAGTCTTGCACCAGGATGTTTAATACATAGAAACAAATAGAAACACAAAGTGAAAGATTAGTCATTGTTATGTGCAGAAATAGTTGACATGGCCTTTAGCCAGATGTAAAAAGATGGAGGAATGAAAAGAATATATCTAAAATATGAATTTTTCAGGGATTGAGGGAAAAAAGAAAAATTGTAGATGCAAAAAGTTGTTGATGAAAAAAAAATCAAAACAAACACCACAAAATAAGCATATGCTGAGGATTTTTTTTAACATGAGGATAAGCAGTGTGAATACACAGACAGAATTTTTGATACAAGTTTTTTTTGTTTTTTTAAACCACTTCAGCCCAAGACTAATAATATACAATATTTTGGGGAAAAAATGGGGAATATCTGGAGTGGAATAGTGCTTTCTTTGTGGATCAGTTTTAATATCTGATATTACTAGGAACCACCTGAATTATATACTAAAGGATCTATTACCTGTACTATATATATATATATATATATATATATATATATATATACTTAGTGAGGCATGTAGTCTGGGAAACACAGGACCCCCATATACCATTGCCAGTCTAGGGTTGAAAAACTCTGAATTCAAACCAATTGCTGCCTTTTAGACCTTGCCTCTTTAACATCTGAGAAGATCGAGGTAACCTCAACATCCCTGGTACAAAAGGTATATACATGTTAATTATATATATATATATATATATATATATATATGCAGGGTGGGGAAGTTCTGAAACTAAATCCTTCTATTTTTTAAGCGTAAGCTATAGGTCTTCCTTAAATACGCATTATATTTTTTCGTTTCGGATTTTCGTGGGGAATATCTGGAGTGGAATTGAGCATTATGCTAAAATATTTTGCATGTTTTAATTTCAGTTTCACCAAAAAGATCAGTTTTTTTTTTTTTTTTATATGTCTGTTGGACAAGTCGGCTCATATTTTGTGTTTTTCTTACCTTCTCTGCAAGTGTTCGGTTAAGATTGTGTCTTACTTTGCCAAAAATCTAATTGTTGCTAAAAGATTTCCCTGCATTCTCACTGATTATTTTCCCTGACTCCAATAAACCTCTCCTCGATGACCATAAAAGACCAAATTCTGTTATTTGTTTATTTTTTTAATCATTTCACTCCAAGTAAGGTGATAATGTCACTTGGACATAAGGGGTTATTAGATTTAAAAAACATTGAGAATACATTAGTTTAGAGAAAGGACAATAAAAGAGACTTCAGGAAGGCAGACAATGGCAATTGGTATTGATTTGAAATCTGTGAAGATTGTATCTGTCAGGGAAGCAAGAAACCAGAAGGGAATACCACAGGTGAGAAGTGTGATTAAAGAAAGTATTAGAATAGAACATATTGTTGCATCTAGCTATTTCAACAGTAAAATAGTAAGACCTAATTGCCAATCTAGTAGTACGATTAAATTCATGTAGTCAAGGTACCAATGAGGAAAGCTCATTAAAACAATTGTCATGAATGTAGTTATAGAAAGGATAGAGGGAAATCCATGTCACAATGGTGGGAAAGTGTCTGAAGTTGGGGGTGCCAGGTCCAGACTGATAACATTACAGACCCTTACGTTTTCATGGTAAAATTAGTATTAATCTACTAGTGTTGGTAAAAGTTTTCAAGAGACATGATGAATATACTATATGTAGGTAGTGTAATGGTTATTGTCACGGAAAGTGGAATTGAAGAGTGAGGTTCATATTCCGGGCTCGGAAATGTGTTCACTTTCAAACAAATACCCTCAGGAAAGATGGGAATCTGCGTCTTCTCCCAATTATTTCTTTTTTTTTTCTTTTGCAATGATATTCACTCTGTACAAGGCCTAAGAACCACTCAAGATAGATGGTTACAGAGACATAGTTTATATGTGGGGAAGGTAACAGTTAAACTTAGACATGAACAAGTTAAGATTGTGGTGAAGCATCCTTTTGAGAATTGGTTCTGAAAGCAGCAGATTGTGTGAAGAAGCTGCTCAAGAGGAACTTGCATCTCATCAATGGAAGATAAATGGAATGAAGGTGGTTGACTACAATATGTGCAACATGGCAAGTCTTAGTCTTGAAGCTGAAGACTGGGGGAATTAAGGAATGTAGTTTGAACACTTTCTGCGGAAATAGTGATAAACAAATGAGAGGCTTGCAACATTTTGTCTATGTGGAAAGGGTTGTAGGGTGTAAAATAATTCATCACCCACAAGGACGTGGAGGCACTTTTGAACTCCATCAAGTTAAAACAGGACAGCTCCTGCCCATATATGGCAACAGTACTCTGTTATTGGCCTGATTTGACTTTTGTAAAAGTAGAGAATAGCACTAGGAGACAAGTACTTACCAGAGCTGTACAGGAAACCAAGCATTTTTCCAGTATCTTTAGCAGTGGATCATGTATATGAGTTCTACCTGTGGGTTAAATATAGGTGGCAACTAGTCTAAGAAAAGGAAAACTGTTAATTCCAAACAATGGAGAAGGCAACAGGAAACCACTCCATTAGCTTTCCAAGGGATGCATGGCAGTTCACTGATAATAAAAAAAAAAAAAAAAAAAAAAAAAGTCTGGTGGTAACCTATGGTTATCTTTTGTCTTGAAAGCACATAGCATTAAAAAAATATATTTTTTTATTTATTAGAAAGTTTTATTATCATATACTAGTGTATGATTTCATGATACAAGTCATGGGATATTTACTATATTCTGAACAAATATATAATAGTATAGTTATTGATTTGAATATTTTAATTTCAGATATATAAAGATTGCCATACGTCATAAGAAACATATGGCTCTTTTTTTTTTTTTTTCTCTTTTTTCTTCTTTTTTTTTTCTTTTTTTTTAAAATCATTTCGCCCCAGTAAGGCAATAAAGCCACTAAGATGCAAGGGGTGTTACTGAGTGTGAGAGAATATGAGAAAAAGAAGAATATTAAGGAGAGAGAATAATAAAAGAACAGGAATTATGAAGACATAAGATAGGGATTGTCATTGCATTTAAATTTTTGTTTTCCATTTGACTAGAAAGCAAGAACCCAGAAGAGAGTTCTACAAGCAAGAAATGCAATAGAAGAAACTGTTAGCATAGAACTTATGGTTAAACCTAGCAATTTGAAGTTAATTAATGAGACCTAGCTGCCAATCTAGTATTGTGCTTAAGTTCATTAAGTCAAGATACTAAAGAGGAAGTTTTCATCAGAATAATGACCATGAAAAAATATTTATAGAAAAAGTAAGGTAAGTTAGAGTGGTGGAAAAGTGGCTGAAGCTGAGATGCCAGATCAGGATCGATAATATTACAGATTCTTTTTTGGATTTTATCAGGATTCTCAAGATACATAGCAGTCTTATAAATGTGCATGATAGATTCTTGTGAGAAAAATTGTTTAGCATGATATAGTGAACCAACTTTCTTAGCAGCAGACGTAGCATTTCATTCAATGTAATCTTTCCTCTTCATGTCAGTGGAAAACATTAGCCTGGGAAGAATTTAGCTGCAAGAAAGTAAGATATTTTAAAGTTATTGAGTTAGAGGAACACAACATTGGAAATAATGGAAAACGCAGAGATCGTTGAACACCCAAAAAGAAATGGAGACATTGGCCTGATAAGAACAAGAACAGAAAATGACATTTTGAAAGCCACAAGAAGAAATTTCAGAATGTGTAATAATTCAAAAATAAAAATTGTTTGACAAGCAAGAAAATGTTGCTGGTGTTGCAAATGTAAACAAAAAAAACAAAAAATTAAAAGGCATGAAAGCAAAGAAATGAGAAATTTAAAATTCATGAATAGAAAGATGTATGTTGAGTGAAGAAGTACATGAAAACTGATTTCTCAACAATGGCTGGGATAGAGGTTGGATTCTATGTAGAAATGCCCAACCAACATTACTTAGACAACAGAGGGCAGATGAAATAATATTTTATTATATATTAGACAGTGAAATTTATGGGTCCCTTCAAATTTGATGATAGTATCAAGATAAATGATGGTACTTATGGGAGGTCATGGACAAGTCACAACCAAGAAATTTTAAATTAGAAATCATATTTGTGCAAGACAATGCTTTTCCATGTGTGGCAAACATTACTGTTGGCCACTTTACCAAAAAAAAAATTTCAAAGAAAGCAAATTAATTGAATGTCTCTGAGACTTTCTAGATAGTTATAAATTAGAATTTTTCTGGTTCATTACACATAGAATCAGAAAGAGACAGCTGAAATTTCTAGGGAGCATGATGAGAAAAGACAGCTTGGAAAATCTGATACTCACAGGATGGATTGAATGCAAGAGGAATAGAGGAAATCAGCGTGTAACCTGTCTAATGAACTTGTGTAAATGTTTGGCAGAACATGGTTTAGGCAGGATAGCAAAAAGACAAAACATACTAAGAGCTAAAAAGGACAGGAAATTGTAGAGAGCCATGATTGCTAATGTCCTGAAGGTACACAGCACATAGATCAAGAATGAGTGTGTGTAAATGTTTGGCAGAATGGGAATTAGGAGAGATAGCAAAAAGAGAAATTTTAATAACAGCTACAAAGGACAGAAAGTTGTGGAGGGCTATGATCACCCATACACTGAAGAGACACAGCATATAGAAAAAGAGACAAATGTTTAATTTCAATTAAACATTTTTCAAGCGATAAAAACTTGCAAGAAGAAAATCATAGAAAAGTGAATGCAATCACTGAATGAACGTCTGATGAATATGTGAAATAAAGTGTTTAGGTATATGGGATATTATTTTAATGGAAGAGCTGTTCTGTGCTATGCAAGACATTTATATGAATGTCTCGATTTGATGAGGCCATTTAAGAACTTGCCTCAAATTTTTAGGTCAGTATTTTGGTTTTGTATCAAGTTATGCAGTTGGGTGAAACTCTAGGGCAGCTAATTCTGTGTTCAATTTGCTTATCTCCGAAACTAAATTTCTCATGGACAGGACTTGATAAATACTTCAAAACTTCTTATTTGCTCTGTGATTTATTTATAGCAGATAAATTTTCTATAGATCATAACACATAGGCACTTATCTCAGGTGATTATGCAGATGTGTATGTATATATATATATATATATATATATATATATATATATACACACACACACACACACACAAAAGTAACTGAATATATATTGAAGTAAGCACTCTGTTACTGAACTTGTTGGTATCCAAACCCTTAACTTTTCAATCATTCAATCCCTCACACAAATTGACTTTCCTACACATTTCCCCAGTAACACTTCCCTCCTTGATCTGTGTTTTATCTCCATCCTTGACTCTTGTTGCACTATGCAGCTCTGTCCTCTTGGCAACTCTGATCACGCAGTAGTGTCTGTTAACATTTCCTTCCACTCCCTCTCCAGCCATGAACCTCCTACTACCAGAATATCTTTCTGCTATCAACGCACAGACTGGGATTTGTTCTGTGATTTCCTTTGTGACATTCCTTGAAAAATATTATTTTTAATCATCCCGTTCAAAAATGTGCATCTGAGGTCACCTCCTGGATAAAAGGTGGCACTGAGGCTTTCATTCCAGCAAGAGAATACCAAGTTAAATTGCGCTCATCTTCTTGATTTTCACCTGTTTGCTCATCCGCCATGACCCATAGGAATCACTTCTGTCTGTATCAGAGTGACATGTCTGATTGCAAAAAACATCTCTTTGTCTCTGCTTGTAATGAGTGCAAGTGTGTCCTCAATGAAGCAAAGTTACTGCTTGCTGATAGAATGAAACAATGTATTGCATCTCGCAATTTTGGTTCTAAAGATTATTAGTAGCTGTGCAAGAGAGTGCTGAACAACAACAAATCCTCAATCCCTCCTTTATTCAATCAATTTGAAATCCTGACATCCACAGCTGATAAAGTTGAATGCTTTGCTTGGAAATTCTCATTCAGCTCAACACTCAGCTCACCTGATTTCCTCCTTAGAACTGAGGCTCTACTGAGTGAGATGTGCATGACCATGTCAATGGTAGATAATTTATCCATTGCATATATATATATATATATATATATATATATATATATATATATATATATATATATATATATATATATATATATATATACATATATATATATATATATATACATACATATATATATATATATATACATATATATATATATATATATATATATATATATATATATATACATATATATATATATATATATATATACATATATATATATATATATATATATATATATATATATATATATATATACATATATATATATATATATATATATATATATATATATATATACATATATATATATATATATATATATACATATATATATATATATATATATATATATATATATATATATATATATATATATATATATATATATATATATATATATATATATTATATATATATATATATATATATTATATATATAAATATAAAAGTAACATAGAAGTCAACACTTAGGTTAGTGGTCTGTTTCATGCTATATGCAATCGTCAGGCCACATATGCTGTTATTTTTCTCATTATTTATATATATACAGGTTAGTGGTGCATTGTGGGTATTCTATTATTTTTTTTTTTGGAAGTCGCTTTGTTTATTTATTTGGGTCAAATTATATTGCTCGTTTTATTTGTTTCTTATTTTATTTATTTATTTATTAACGTAGTAAAAATTTAATATCACGTATTTAAGTTTTGTTTTGGTTTGAGAATTTAATTAAAGCTATTTGTTCAAAAAAAATAACAGCATATGTGGCCTGACGATTGCATATAGCATGAAACAGACTGTTGCCTCTAAGTGTTGACTTCTATGTTCACTTTTATATTTACACATGCTCTATCTCTGATATTGAGCACTTTATCCCATAAATATAGCACACCTTAAGACTATATTTCTTTATATATATATATATATATATATATACACATATTTATATATATGGGAGAAAATGATATATAAATATTTATATACCAGAACAATGTTAAGAAAATTAATGACAAAGTGGAAAAGATTTTTCATGTGATGCTTGTTGTCCTTAAGGAGTTCATTGAACTAAAGCAGTCTTTTCATTGATGTAACTCCACATGGACATGAAGGGGGGAGGATGCTGAAATTTAAATTTATAACTTAAATTTCTTTTTTTTTTTTTTGTGTGTATTTAGATATATGGTCTTAGCAATTTAATTTAGTTTGTTGTGGATTTTTTTATGTTTCCATCACTTTTGCTTTTTAATTATCCTACATTGTCAAGAAAAGTGAAATATTGGAAGTAAATTTATTGTAGATAATCTAGCAATTAAAACACTTTCTATGAGTTGCATTCACTGGTTCCCAGACTCCATGAATTCAAGCGCCCTACGAGGCTGGCATCCCACTCCCAACCCTTACACTGTAGAAACTTTTAAATGTAGCCATCTCTTCTACTCCAATAGCTTCATACCTCACACCTCTTGCCTGTGGAACACCCTTCCGAATTACTGTTTCCCTGAGAGCTATAATCTCCAACTATTCAAATGTAATGTCAATCAACATCTCCAGTTACCTTGATCTACCCACTATCCTCATCCTTTCTTCTATCACTCCTATCTGCTCTTGCTCCTAATCTTCTGCAACCTCCTGAATTGTAGTGGCTTCACGCCTTGCTCGAGGCGTAATGCTTGAAAAAAAAAAACAAAAAAAAAACTTGTTAGTCTTAGTAAATTACTTTCTCTTTTAATTACAGTAGCATTTTTATTAAATCAAAATTATGCTCAGATTCATTATGGCAGCAGTACTCCGTTTTTGGCCTGATTTGACTTTTGTAAAAGTAGAGGATAGCACTAGGAGACAAGTACTTACCGGAGCTGTACAGGAAACCAACCATTTTTCCAGCATCTTTAGCAGTATGTATATATATATATATATATATATATATATATATATATATAGGATATATAGCACAGTGAAGTAATGGATAGCGGCTTGAATTGAGAATCATGAGAGCCGAAAGTTCAATTCCAGTCGAATCCATTACATTCACTTATGTGCTAATACCCTTGGGAAAGGTATGAATCCTCTTACTCTCCCTCCAGCTATGGGTAAAATAGCAGGACAGGGTCGTTTGGGAACCTTGTGGCATTTGGTGCACCAGGTCTCTGTATTCGTCCCTTCAAAAAGTGTGGATGGTCCTGCACGAGGCCTTGCCGGTGTCGGGCTGTCGGTTTCCTAGAAACTGATCTGCTTGACCCTCATACGTTGAATCTCGATGGGAGAGTCGATTTTATATATATATATATATATATATATATATATATATATATATATATATATATATATATAAAATGCACGCATAGAGATATTTATGTGGTCACACTGATATCTGCATAACCATGATTAGGTTTTTTTTATGGTCACATCAGTTTAATCTACATGAAATTATGATAAAGTCTGCAGTTAAAAAGCTATCATTGATTTCCAGAGAATTAATGGTTCATGGAGCCATTGATTTACCAAAAATTCTGAATAATAGAGAAACACCTGAAAACTTTGTGTGTATTATACTAGCAGAGTACATGTAAAAAATAATGGGCTTTTATTTATGTGCCAATTTGAACTTCTGTCTATGATCAAGGTATAGTAGCTGTTTACTTTGTGAAAAGTGTTATGGAAAATATAAACATTGCATCTTAGATATTTGTAGATAACACAAAGTTCTGTGTTTTGGGAAAAAGAAAAAAAACATTCCCATAAATCTAGATACATACATAAAAGTCAACATATTCAGTTAAAAATTAAAAAAAACATCCTTGATGGTGACAAAAAGGATAGCTGAAAGTTCTCAGATGTTCAAGCTATTTTTAAAACTTTGTTTAGAAAAGACAAAACTTATATGAATACAAGAAAATATTTAAAAAGAAAAAGCTTAACTGCAGTACCTTATCAGTTGTCTTTAATGAAACTTGTAAAAAAAAAATAGATTGCTGCTCAAACACAGCATAAACACTCATATATATATATATATATATATATATATTCATTCAATATTGTGAATTTCTTTCTTCATTCAATGATAATGTTATTAAACTTATCAGACATTATGAAAAGAATTTACATAAAATGAATAAAAAGATGCTGCCTAAATACACACAATATATATATATATATATATAATATACTAGCTATGGATAAATAGCAGGACACACCGTATTCTATAGCCTTGCATGGCAACCAGTGTAGGAGAAGGAAAAACTGTAAATTCAAAACCAGCTTGGCAGGGGTTGGGCTGTCAAACTATCTTACCCAGGAAACACCACCGCTACTGTGGCTGCAATACATGTGGTGCCCCATGACCTTATTGGGTTATTTATATTGTGATTGTGATATATATGTATCCATCTTTTGTCTTCCTGAGCACTATTTATTTAGTGGCCTTTTCTCACTTCTCCTCACTAAAGTCTTCTCATTCTCTTTCACTTCCTGTTCCCACTTTGCGGCATCCTAGTGGCATTATCATCTTGCTTGAGGTGAAATGATTAAAAAAAAAAAAAAAAAAACCTATCTTACACACTTATGTAAATAGATGGCAGATCATCGTTAGTAAACACCTTCCACATTACATGTATAATAGCTCTATTCTGTCAGTAACACTTGCATTAATTCTTGATCACTCACAATTGAATTGTTCTTGCTTTTTCTTTGAATTCCTGCTAAAAAATATTTGCTAAAATCCTTATAAATGCATTCACATTAAATAAGGTTGAGTCAAGAAGTCATGCAATTTGTTTTAATATAAGAAATAAGGAACATAATCAAATATATCATATGTCAAGATATCACTATACATCACAGGTCCACATCCATACTTCTTACAGCAGTTTGCACTTTGTCATCACCACCTCACTTAGAACTCTTAGACTTTTATCACTTTAGTCCAATGAAAGAGGAACTGAGTGGCAAATGTTGTGGAGGTGATGAAAAAGTGAAATCTGCTGTAAGAAATTGGCTACACCAGCAGCCAACTGAGTTTTTCAAAGCTGAGATACATGCTTTCCTTCATAGATGGAACACTGCCATTGAAAGAGGATGTGAACCTACGATGTATAGCTATATCTTGATGTATGATGTCTGTGTTCCTTATTTCTTATGTAATGTAACAAATTGCATTAATTTTTGCTTCACCTTTATAAATCAAACAGGCACTCTCTTGTGTCTGATCATGGATGTGATAAGGTAATTTGATTTATGGCTTCCACTTATCCTCAGAGATCCTAATGAATTTTTCTTACATACAGTTTTGTCTTGCTTTCATTCTGACCTGAAGAAGGCAGAGAGAACAGATGCTGTTGATGAAACATTGTTTCCCTCAGCTTTGTATAAACTTCAAAACATGCCTTATAATTTCAATATATAGCAGAATTCCTTCTCAGTTTTTCTCCTGGTTAAAATTTCTTCTTTGTACCAAGTGCCTCCTGTTAAAAAATCATTGATCTTATTATGTAATATTATGCGATATTATTAAGTATCCGTTTATGCAAGGTTTGATATCATGGATTGAATTTATTATGCAAATATATAAGTTATTCACTCAATCATTTCTTGTGATGAGAAAAAATAGTAAAAGCATTTATCGGCAATAAGCGGATGCCAATATTTTCAGGAAATGTTTCTGTCTGGGCCCGGATATGGTGAATATAATTCAAAAAATAGATTATTTTTACCTTAATTATAGCATCTTTGAATGCCTCAGTTTGGTTTCTAACTTATTTTTAAAATTGTTCGCCACTTCATCTGTTCAGTGCCTATCTGCGATGAGCAAGAAGGAAATAGAAAATGCTATTAATATATAATTATCACCTTATCTCATCAAAGTAAAAGTTGGAGAGTATCCGCGGGGCGTTAAATGAATTAAATCCTCTTAACATTGGTGTTTAAAAGTAGTGCTTGTATGATTTAATGACTACATTGTACAGTTTTTGACTAAAAGATTTAAGCATTGGTTAAAGTTAAGAAGAAAATAATTGTAGTTGAAATTAATGCAAGCATTTTGTGAAACAAATGTTCAATGTAACTGCGGCGTCTGTGTTTTTACTAGAGAATATTGTTGCATCTTTTATTTTTGCCATTTTGCTAGGGAATAACATTTCAGCATTAGAAATATGGAGTTCATGTTCTTTTTTTTTGCTACAGAAATGTACTGAAATCAGTACTAGATTGACAGCTAGATCGCCTCATTTTAAAGTTGAAATGACGAGATGTAATCATAAGTTATATGTTAACAGTTTCTTTGTGTGCGTTTTGCTTGCAGAGGTCTCTTCTTGCTTTCTAGTCAACTTTGATTTTCATAAATTTAAATCCAACATCAATCATTATCTTCTGTCTTTTCAATTCCTGTTCACTTAATGTTCTCTCTACTTAATAACTTTTCTTTTTCTTATATTCTCTAACACTCATTAACCACTTGCAGCTTAGTGACTTGATTGCCTTCCTTGGGGTGAAATGATTAAAAAAATAAATAAATACAGAAAGAAAGTGATTATCAGTTATTTGAAATGCATGAAAAGGTTCTTGGTAGTTTTCAGCTATAGTATCTATAATGTAAATGTTTTGCTAATGATTTTTACTATAGAAATGCATTGAAGATAAAGAATAAAATCATCGTTTACAGTCAGAAATGAATGCAGGCACTACTAACAGAATAAAGTATACAATGTAAATGAATTGAATATTAGAAAGATGGGCTATAATTGCTCATACATTAATGACCAATTTACTGAAAGAAGAATTCTATGTTCAGTATGAATTGTTGTTAATGATTTTACTATAAAAATTCATTGAAAGTCAGTGGTGAGGAAATAATACAAGCATGAATAAATTCGTAATGTGGTTCTATAGCATTGTACATGACCACATGAGAGAAATATTATCAATAGAACAATATGTTTAAATTGATAACATTTCTTTCTCTCACATGGTCATGTCCAATGTCATAGAACCGCATTATGAATTTACGACCTGTCTGCTATTCTGCGACTGTTATTCTTGCATAGCAAACTTCTACGTAAACAAAACAGGATGTCATCTTTGATGGTGAACATCTCTGTTGTAATGTCCATATGACCACCTCTCACCTCAGTGCATTTGTCAGGAAGGAGACTTCCTGATGTTATCAGTCTGGAGAGGGATGATCTCAGCATGTGGCATCTTTGGAAAGGTCCAGAAAACCATAACACTGGTTCTCCCAAGCCTTGTGAGTGAAATTGAGTAGACAGAACACCTGGGTGTCCGTTGATAACTGTGCTAGCACACAGTAACAAGTCATTGTAACTGAGGGTTTGAGTGTGCTGGCCTTGTTCAGACTGTAGATCATGCTAGATAACATGCTCTTTCTCAGAAACTGTAACTAAGTTCGGCTCAGTATAGTTACAGTCTAAACCACAAGGGGGCTCTGAGGGTATTGAAGAAATGTGCCTGAGCAAGAATCTGAATTAGTAGATGGGTATCCTTGAATATGAGTGGCTAGCTATTATATATATATATATATATTTGTGTATTAAGGCAGAAAATTCTCTTTTAGGTATGTCTGATTGAATAAATTATAGACATTGTCTGGTAATTTTTAACAAAGTCTGTTCATACTCACAAATAATCTTCTGTGTATTGATGTTCAGGGATTAGAGAAATGTGCTATAGTTGTTTAAATTTCTTTTATTTTCATTTCCCAAGTACTTTCAATTTTCTTCCAAGATCAATGCCTATAATTTATACAATTAGACACACACACACATACATATATATACACACACACACACACACACACATATATACACACACACACACACATATATATATATATGGATATGGATATCATATATATATATCATCCTCCTCGGGTCTACCCATACGGATTACCTAACTTTGCATAAACTAAATATATATATATATATATATATATATATATACATTCACATACACAAAAACGTGTGTGTGTGTGTGGCTTATGTTCATATACATCCATTCTTGTATGGTCACTATTGTTAAGAAATATTGAACATGGTCAGTACATAGATAGGTGACTGCTTGGAATACCAGGTGCTGTAAACTTGGATGTGCAGCTGGTGTAATGGCTAATAGCTCTGAATTTATAAATTGGAGAGCCAAGTTCCTATTCCTATTGTCTTTGTTATATTCACTTACTTTCCCTATACACACTTGTGAAATTTATGAATCCACTACTTCTTCCTCTAGCTATGAGTTAATTAATAGAACTTGCATCAGTAAATGCTTTCCTGTTTCTGAATGAAGTGTACATTGGGATTGAAGTTATAAATAAATTGTCCAAACTTCATATTTTTTCTTGTTATATTCAGATACTTTTGACTACTATATAGTCATTGTCAATTACTGGGTATTGTCTCTATGAGGAACAAAAGTTTCTTGACTAAATTTTGGCATTTTTAGATTGCTGCAATTGGAATCAGTTCAAAGTGGTATCATATGTAACTGTTAAGTAAAAAATCATGTATGAAATATAGAGAAGGTGTTGCCGATCATGTAAAGCTGAATACTGCTTTTAAGCACAATCCTTCTCGTTCTAAATTTCCGAAAGTTCATATCTGCTTAGTTTCATAACTAAAATGTAAACAAGGCAATTTTTTTTTTTTTTTTTTTTTTAAGTGTTTCACCCCAAGCAAGGCGGGAAGCCACTAGGATGCAAGGGGTTACAGAAAATTTGATCAGATAGGAGTGATAGAAGAAAGGATGAGGTGAAGGGTAGTGGATAGATCAAGGCAACTTGAGATGTCGATTGACATTACATTTGAATAGCTGGAGATTTATAGCTTTCAGGGAAACTGGAATAGGGAAGGGAGTTCCACAGGATAGAGGTGCGAGACATGAAGCTATTGGAGTAGAAGAGACGGCTACATTTAGGAGTTTCGACAGTGAAGGGGTGAGAGTGGGATGCCGGCCTCGTAGGGCGCTTGAATTCATGAAGTCTGGGAACCAGCGAATGCAGCTCCTCGGAGCAATTGCCATGAAAGTATTTGTAAAACAGACAGAGAGAGACAACGGCGCATCTGTGAGAAAGTAACTGTAGACAAGATGCCAGATCAGGGCCAATTATATTGCATATCCACTTCTGGAGCCTATCAAGAACCCCGAGGCAAACAGAAGGGGCTCCAGACCATATATGGCAGCAATATTCCATCCAAGGGTGAATTGTTGATTTGTAGATCTGGAGGATTGATTTTGGGGAGAAAAATTTCCTGGCGTGGCACAGGGAGCCAACTTTCCTTGTGGTGGACGAAGCAGTTGACTCAATGTATTTGTTCCATCTTGGGTCAGCAGTCAACGTGAGACCGAGCAGCTGCAAAGAGTTGCTCTCAAGAAGTTGAGCGTCAGACATTCTAATGGAGGGCAGGGAAGGATCTCTGTGGTGATTAATAGAGAGCAGTTTTATTTTTGAAGCATTAAAGTTGACCAGCCAATTCCTGCCCCAGTTCACAACCGATTGGAGGTCCTTTTCAAGATGCATGGCCAGGTTAGTTTTGTCAGTGACATTAGATTTGTTTTTGAGGCAGGAATAAATTGTTGTGTCTTCCGCATAGATGCTAACTTGGGAATTTATGGCGTCAGGAAGGTCATTTATGTAGATAAGGAATAGAGTGGGGCCTAGGATGGAACCTTGAGGAACACCTGCATTCGTGGGATAGGAACTGGAGGAGAATCCGTTGAGAACGACCTTCAATTCATGGTTTGACATGAATGATTGTATTAGGTCAAACAATCGACCCGTAATGCCATAGCCCTGGAGCTTGCGAAGAAGGCCGGCATGCCAAACCCTATCAAATGCTTTGGTGATGTCTAGGGCCACGGCATGAGCTTCCCCATTATTTTGAAGAGCTCAGTAGACAGTTTCAGTGATGGCCGTAAGCACATCAGCTGTAGATTGGGCAAAGCGGAAGCCATATTGCTTGTCTGAGAGCAGATCATGGGATGTGAGGTGGTTAACCACCTCAGTATTGATTAGGGCTTCGAAGACTTTGCCGAAGAGGGGTAGGAGACTGATAAGACGGTAGTTAGAAGAGCCAGAGGGGTCGCCAGAGTTCTTGAAGACAGGAACAACTGAAGAGGACTTCCAGTGGTCAGGAAAACAAGATTCCTTGAGGCAGTAGTTGTATAGTTTAGAAAGGGCGGGCACCAGTTCAGGCATGCATTTCTTCAAGACAATGGCTGGTATCCCATCTCCACCACTAGCCTTGTTGGGGTCTAAATTGGAGATAATGCCCAGTACCAAAGATGGGGTTATGTGTAACCCACTCAATAGGGCCTCAGTTCTAATAGGGAAGTCGGGTATGGGTACTCTGGAAGAGTCGAGTTGAATAAAAATTTCTGAGCCTTGTCGGCAGAAGAGATCAGGACTTTGAACTGGTTGAATAATGGAGGTATAGAAGGTTTGCAATTGTTCAATATGCTCTTGCAGAGACGCCAATAATCCTTGGAGCCAAATTTGCGAGATGCAATATGCTCCTTCATCCGAGCAGCAAATAGTGATTTAGCATCGTTGAGGACATGCTTACACTCGTTATGGGTGGAGGCAAAGAGATGTCTATTGCAGTCAGACATGTCGCTATGGAATAGGTGAAAGAAGTGGTTCCTATGGGCGATAGCGGCTGAGCAAGCAGCAGAGAACCAGGGGGAGGAGCGCGACTTCAGCCTATATTTCCTTGAGGGGATGAAAGCGTTGATTCCAGCTTTAATCCAGTATGAGACTTCAGAAGAACATTCTTGGATGGGGAGTGTAAAGACACGATCCCAGGGGAGATCATGGAGGAAATCACTGCATGGTCAGTAGTAGCATTCTTAATCCACATGGTATGATGGGCGTTAAAGTCGCAAATGTGAGCAAACGGGTGGAGAGAGAGAGCCTTGTCTATGCTGTCAGAAATGCTATTGAGTATCCCACAGTCTTGAGAGGATGGAGAGCGGTAAAGTAAGAAGAGATAGCTTACCACATTGAGAAGAGATAGTCGGAGACACATGTACGACTGGTCTGGCGATTCGGGAGACAACTCTCTGACCAGAGGGAGATGGTTCTTGACGTAGACACCAAGCCAAGGCCATGCATGTGGGTTATAGAGTCTTTTCTGAGGAGAGGAAGGTAGCCCGGGATAGAGAGATCAGAGGAGGGGATAGACGAGACAAGGTTGGTCTCACAGAGAGCCAGTATATCCGGGCAGTTTGCAGTGAGGAAAGATTCCATACTGCAGAAGTTTGTTCTAATGCCACGGATGTTGGAGAATGAAATGTTGAGGGGTTTAGGTGATAATTTCTAAAGTAATAGAATATACACATATTTATTAATTGGTGAAGCTAGCTTGAACATTCCTGAATCTATTACACCAAACATCATGGTCCTACATCAACGTCAGAAGGTTATTAAGGTGGCATTCTATGTTTTAACATAGTTGGTCAATGTAGGTGGTTGCTGGGTGACCTGATGAAATGTTGCAAGCCTGTCACTGCTCTATTGTTATTTCCATGTCATGTTTTACAATTTCTTTTTTTTTTTTTTTCTTTTTTTTTTTTTTTTTTGACAAATGCCACAAATCTAAATAATGAATTTATTTTTCTTTCCAGGTAAGCAATTCTTATGAGTCCTTATGCAGTAAGAAAAAAGGTGAGATTTTTTTTTCCCCCTTTTGAGATTAACATGATCAGGGATCAACTATGAAGAAACTTTTCCCTTAGAATCAATATTTCAATTGTTTACATTATTTTCTAGTGATACTTGTACCTGTAACATTATTCTGGGTTTTATACGAACATGTCCCTGCTTTTT
>CAHIKZ030005457.1:160000-192500 GCA_903632075.3 Acanthosepion pharaonis | reverse complement strand
TCACCAGCAAAGTAGAAAAAAAAATCTTCTTGTTAGGTTTGTCCTTTTATTATAAACCCTGGATCCAATACTCTACTTAAGAAGATAAAGGTGACAAAAGTAAGATGTAATGAAAGAATTTTGAAGAGACGAGTTGTTACAAAAGAAGAATACTGTCATGTTTGGTTTGCTTATATAATTGTAGCTCAGCTATGGGTTAAATAGCAGGATTGACTTGGCTATCTACCCTTGGGTGGCAACCAGTATAAGAGAAGAAAAACTGAATTCCAATTTATGGAGAAGGCAGTGGGAAACCACTCAACTATTTTTCCCAAGAATATATGGTTATTTGCAGATAAAAAAAGCGAAGGAATGTCTGAAGAACTGTGATCATTTCCATCCTAAATGAAGAAATACAACTGAATTTGAAAGCAATGGGAAACCACTCAACTATTCCCAAGAATATATCCCATTTTCCAGATAATAAAGCAAAGGAATGTGTGGAAAGCCATGATTATGTACATCTTAAAGAAAAGAAATACAACTGAATACCAAACCATGGGGATGGCAATGTGAAACCACTCCCCTATCTTTCCCAAGAATATATGGCAATATGCAAATAATAAAGAAAAGGAATGTCTGGAGAGCCATGATCACACACACACACATATATATATATATATATATATATATATATATATATATATACACACACACACACACATACATATATATATATATATATATATATATATATATATATATATATACAGACATATATACAGTGCTGTTCGATAAAAAGTGACTCACCTGATTTTTTTTACTAAAAATATTTTTTGTCTATTGTTTTTAAGGTTACAATAATTTTTAACCTTACTAATATAAAGACCCCTTCCCGACCTTCTAGGAAAAAAAGTTTATTCACCCTAAGGTATTCTATTGATAATTATAAATTTGGATAGAAGTGAGATTCAGGAAAAACTCGGTGCAAAAAAAGTGACTCAGATATCGCATTCTAATGATTAAACTGGTAAATTTAAAGAGCTTTTGACAAAATATTGAAAACTATTTTACAATACACTCAGAACAATATTCTAGAGAATTCTAAAACAGCTTAAATTAAATCTAGAGTAATCCAGAATATTACAGAAAGCCTCATACAGTATAAAAACAGCTTGAAATAGCCACTCAAGTCACTAACCAGATGAAAGGGTACAAACATGCATCAGAACCACTTAAGGAATCTATTATTACCCTCTCAAAAGTAGGCTACGAGAGAAATTTCAGAAATCGCTATAACCTCTCAATCAACTGTCTCTCGAGTGCTTAGAGAACATAATGATGCCACTCCTGCTCCAAGGAAGGAAACAAGGGGAGGAAAGAAAAAGATTGATGATAGAACTGGCAGGGTAATCAAGAGAGAAGTTGCGAAGAATAGGACTATAACTAGCCAAGAAATTGCAGCCAGTCTAAGCGAAAAGCAAGGTGTTAGTCTTGCCTCTTCAACAGTCCGTCAGAACAAGGTTACAAATCTTGTATACGAAGGTTTAAGCTGCTAATAAGCAAAGCCAACAAAGCCAAGAGACTTGAATGGGCTCACTATTACAAAAATGTCACTGTAGAAGACTGGAAGAATGTTCTCTTCTCCGATGAAACGAAAGTTGAGCTAAATTCAAAGGATAAGGTGAGTCACTTTTATCGAACAGCACTGAATATTCAAAAGGATGAAGGAAAACTGAACCAACTCCTACATTTGTACCCACTAAAATTAGTATTTGTAATAACAGGAAATATATATTTGTACACGCATCATGTTAATGCTATGTTTAAGAATATCCCGGCAGTATTAGATAGTTTTTCTCTTAGTGTCTTCAAACAGAAAAGATATTTCCCATTGTGTGGACACTTCTATGAGTGTATTTGCTAGCCTTGTTGCTAGAACAGATATTTTCACTTTGCTATGTCTGGTCACTAGAATATTCCTTCTGGTATGTGTATACTGATAATGGAATACTTGCTGGCCCAATAACTGTAGTATTCCACATTACATGGACAATTCATTCCATGTTGTACTGAGTCAACTTGACTGCACTGGTGTTTTTGGTCTGTTCAAACTTTTGAACAGATTGAATATGATGCTAAAGCGCAGTCGGGAGATTTGGAATAATTCCAGTACAAGTCCAGAGGCAGGCTCCATTTCACAATAAAAAAAAAAACTTTCATTAGAAAATAACGCATTTTCCTCCGAAGAACTTCAAGGAACTTAGAAATTTTGCCACAAGAACTTGATAGAAAAAAAAGAAAAGAATTTTCTATCAATGAGTAATGCTTTTGTTTCTTTCATTTGCCATTGTGTATTGTAATTTTGAATACAACTCTGGTTTTATTTTGGTCGCTGGTTTTATGTCAGAAATTGTTTTTGGCACAATCTCCTGATAGCTCCAGGTTTTTGAGCAGAATCTGCAAGGGAACAGGGAAATGATGAAAATGAATGTGTTACTCTTAAAGAATGCATATTTAATTGCAGCAAAGAATTATGACTGTAACGGATGGAATGGTAACTATGGAAGTTGCAAACAGACACCAAGGATCTTTCCTGGATTAATATTGTATGTAGGTTTCCAGTATTCATGCTTGAAAATAATGCCAACAGTGCAAGGTTTAAAGCAGAGAGATGTGTTGACATGAAAATGGAATCCTGTTTTATTTAAACCAAAACAGATAAATAAAAACTGCATTCATTGTTGAAAACACCTGTCTGTATTAATTTAATGGAGTTGAAATATTGGAAATTTTTTTGATCATCATTTTGAAATCAAGATGACAGCCACATTGGTGGCTAGATTTGATATTTTCTGTTCTTACGTGCAATAGCATGAGAAATTTACTCATACCCATTGTTGTAAATTTATTTTTTTTTGTTTTCCGAACCAATTTGATCTAATTTACAGTAATATTTTTGAAAGCCTTTGACAGAAAATCCGGTAATTAGTCTGTTCAAAATGATGGTGTTATATGTATCATACCATTCTAGTGCTGTTTTTGTAAATGGATGATGAGAAATTCTGAGAAAAGGTTATGCATTTCATTACAAGGAATTACTGCATCAGCAAGTCACTTCAAACCAAAAAGATGTAGGAAAACAAATGTTAATATATTGAAAATGCCCATCTTCACTAATTTAATGTTATGTCTTAGACAGGCAAGTTCTCTTGGGATGTTTCCAGTAAATTATGAGAATTTTTTTGATCATTTCAACAGAAGCAAGGCAATAAAGCTACTAAGATGCAAGGAGTACTGATTGTGAAGTAATCTGAGAAGAAAACATTAGGTAGTATAGTGGAAATACAAAGTAAAAAGAGAATGAGGCAAGAAATCGCCCAGTATTTATAGTGTAGGGAGAGCATCTCCTAGTGAACAATTAGGAAATTAAGGAGGAGTTAACTCTGACAGTAGAGAGAACAATAAAAGAGCAGGAATTAAAGTGGAAGGTAACAATTGACAGTGCATTTAAATTTTTGAAGATGAAACCACTGGAAAGCAAAGAGCTGGAAGAAAGTTCCACAAGCAGAAGTGCAAGAAAAGAAGCTGTTAGCATAGAACTTAGTTATATTTAACCATTTTGATTGTAAAATAATGAGACCTTGTTACAAGTTTATTAGTATACTTAAATTCATAGAGTTTTGGCATCAAAGAGGAGAAGCTCATCAGAATAATGACGATGAAAATATTTACACTATATTAATGATTATTTAGCTAAGAATGAGAAAGCCTGGATTGTTGCTTTGGATATCTTAAAGGCATTTGACAGGGTTTGGCATACCGGTCTTCTTCACAAAGTGAAAGATTTTGATATTTCTGGACAAATTTTTGAACTGATTCAGTCTTATCAAATTGTGAAATGAAAGTTGCCTTGAATGGCGACTCTTCTAGTTCTTTTTGCATTAATGCAGTTGTCCTCCAGGGCTATATCCTTGGACTTATGTTTTTTCATCAATGACCTTCCCTTTGGCATAAGTTTTCAGTTTGGTATCTCTGCTCATGACACAAGTATTTACTGACTTAATTGATAAGTTCAAATTGGCAGCTGATCTAAAAAATGGGGTAAGGATTGTCTTGTTAAATTCAATACAACTGAAACTGAAACTGCTCTCTTTTAACTGTCTGATTGAATTCTTTTTGCCTTCCATCAGTATAGCTGATGCTAACCTCCAGAAGAGTGACTCATTGTGCCTTCTCAGACTAACATTTTCAACTGACATGATGTAGAAATATTATATTGAATCAATTGTTAAGCCTGTTGCTAGGAAAGTTGATTCACTGTGTCATGCTAGACAGTTTTTCTCATCAGAATCTATGTTATATATTTAAAAGTTTACCATTCATTCATTCATTGAATATGGCTGCCACATATGGTCTTGTGCTCTTGGCATATATTTAGAATTGGTCCTGACCTGGAACCTTGGCTTCAGTTATTTTCCCACTACTCCAATATAGCTTCCTCTATGGTACTTAAAGTTTGTGAATTTAATCACAGTACTAGATTAGTGAAAAGCTCTTATAAATTTACAGTTGTATTGGCTAGATGTAACTGTGACTTCTATGCTAACAGTTTTTCTTGTGCTTCTTGTTTGTGACACACTTTTGGATTCTTTCTTTCTAGTCAAGTTTTATCGACAAAATTTAAATGTAATGTCAATCGATATCTTCTGTCTTCTTAATTCCTGTTCTTTTATCGTTCTCTCTCTTTAGTAGTGTTTTTTTTTCTTACATACTCGCACAATCAGTAACCCCGTGTGTCTTAGTGGCTTTATTACCTTTCTCAGAGTGAAATGATTTTAAAAAATCATTACCTTATTGAATAGACTTAACATAACAAACACATCAATGATCCAAGCAACTTTAGGGTCAACAGTAAACCACTGATAATGCAAAGCAGATGGATCATCTGTTACTCAGCTTACACCCTCAACTCCTTTGATTTTTTGACATTTATTTGGAGATGAACTTGACACTCGGGATATGAACATGACCATTGCTCATGCTATCCTTTGTTTCTGACTGAAGCTGGTGCATTTTCTGTCTTTGGCAAAATGGTGGAACAGTGTAACAAAGTGTTCTGAATGTTCACTCGGCAAAAGGACTATAACTATTTTTTTGGTTGGTAGCATCAGAGCTGAGGAAAATCAGATCCTTTGCCATTCCTGAATCTTTTTCTGTGATGACAAACAATATAGGGCATTGTAAATGTTTTTTTTTATATGTTCTAGAAGATGAAATATTGGAAATTGTTTAACAGTCATGTTGAAGTCAAAATGCCAGTGACAATGGTGGTCATATCACATATGTCCTGAAATAGCTTGAAAAATATACTAGTAGATATACTGTCAGACATTTTCTATGTTCTGAATTATATTTACCTAATTAACTGCAGCCAGATAATCGGTAATGTAATGTGTATCATACCATTCTAGGGATGAAGTATTTTTTTTTTTTTTAAATTGATGAAGAAGATTGAGACTAGTTTATGAATTTTTGAGGTAAGGCTATGCATTTCATTATAAGGAATTCTGAGGCTAGGTTATCCATTTCATTATGAAAGGTTTTCAGGCTAGGCCAAGCACTTCATTATAAGGTATTTTGAGGTTAGGTTATGCATTTCATTATAAGGAATTCTAAGGCTAGATTAAGCACTTTCTGATGAGGAATCTTGAGGTTAGGTTATGCATTTTCTTATGAGAAATTTTGAGGCTAGGTTATGCATTTACTTAAGTGGAATGTTGAGGATAGGTTATGCATTTCATTATGATGAATTTTGAGGCTAGGTTATGCATTTTATTATGAGGAAATCTGAGGATAGATTATTCAATTTTATTATAAGGAATTTTAGAGATAGGCTAAACATTTTCTGTTCAGGAATTTTGAGGCTAGGTTATGTATTTCCTTAGAAATTTTGAGAGTATGCATTTCATTAAGAGGAATTTTGAGATTATATTAAACTAATTTTATATTTATATGGACAAATAATACAGACTGGGAAATAACTGGAAGATGAATAGTACAAGTTATTTGAGAAGCAAGGTAAATTATTTGCATTAAGCAGGAAATAAATTTTAAAAAATCCCAGGAGAAAATGTTACTATCAAGGAAAGAAAGTAGTAAATCCTCGTATTAGGGATGTGGTCTACTGAAAGAAACAAAATTAGAGATCACTGAATAGTTGAGAAAAATGGACTGCTTTTCACCTCGTCAAAGAGGTTGACTATCTTAAGTAACTATCATCTCTGTATTTCCAGCCGAAAGAAAGCTGACAAATACAAGATTGTTTTCAAAAATTAATTAATAAAATTCTTTCTGAATGGAGAAGGGCTGAACTCTGTCCCTTTCATAGAATTGCCTAAGGAATTCAGAAATCTTGGTATAATATACCTGTGGAAACACAGAAGGAGGTCAAGTAGTCTGAAAGAAGGAAGTACCATTAGAATCAAGATTATTTTTTTTCTTTGATGATCAACCTGTACACGGACCAAGAGCCACTCAAGCTAGAGGGTTATAGAGTAATAGGCACTGTTTATGGGGATATATAGGAAAGATAGCAGTTAACCCTAGAATTTAATTAGGTTAAGATTGTTGTGAGCCATTCCACAAAGCAGCTGTCCATTGGAAGAAGCTGCTCGAGTGGAACATATATCTCCCCAATGGAATCTGAAGGAAATGAGGGTAGTTCACTACAACATGTGGGAGATGGCAGGTCTTATCCATGAAGGTTAGAACTGGTAGAATAAGAAAATTTAGTTTGAATGTTTACCGTGGAAATAACATCTTTCATCTGTAGAAAAGGTGTTTGTAGAGTAGAAAATAATTCATCACCCACAAGGACACAGATATGTTTTTGGACTCTATTGGGAAGTGAAGACTGGGCAACTCCTGGTCATATATCACAGCAGTACTCCATTTTCGTCTTGATGTGGCTCTTGTAAAAATCGAAAATAGCAGGAGTCCGGTACTTACTGGAGTGGTACAATAAACTGACTTTTCTTCAGCATTTTTTAACAGTGGATTGTATGCATGAGTTTCACTTGATGTCTGGGGTGATATTAAGTCACAGTCGGTACTGAAAAAATTATTAAGTTACTAAAAATATTAGTAACTAGAATTTTTTTGCAACAGGCTGATAATGCGTGTTGGAATCCATCCAGTATTTAGTATTGTTGAAGTTATCACTAGCATTTTTTTGTTAAGTTTTATAAATTCAATGTTTTGTTCAATTTGGCAAAACAATCAATGAACTCTGAATAAACTGATTTGTTTGGAAAAATACTTTGACAAAAACCCTGCAGTTTAGCAATTTCTTTAATTTTATGGGACACTGTGGTAAACAATATTTTTTTAGAAAATTTCTTTTTTTACTATTTAGTAGGGAAGAATAATAAATTCTTAGGACTTCTTTCTCTTGAATGTTCAACATACAATTAGCCATGTGTAAATGTTTCTTTCTGGAGATAAATTCAAACTTTTTGAAGAATTTGGCCTTGGGACTTGTTTATAATTCACACAAACGCAAGGTGAACTGGAAACTTGATTCTTGTATACATAAAAATGTAAAAAAATGATATACAAAAAACAATATTGTATTTTTATTAAATAACTATTTGTTATTTTAATCATTAAATTGTTTTTAAAATAGTGGGAGTATTTTGTATGTTAAATAATAAAACTTTGAATTTTTCTCCCAAAATTAATGAAAATTTATTGTACTAAGCTACATACCCTTGTAAAACCAATTATACTTTGTACCCCCTTACATTTGCACTTCTCCCTAAAATTTGGTTTTCATTGGTCAATGTATGGCTATTTTAGAGGGTGTGACTGATGAATTGATGGACTAACAGAATTCAAAGAATTTTATATATAGATATATATATGCTGTTCTAGTGATATGGGTGGCTCAACTTGAGGATAGATGGAGCATTTTGCTCTGAAGCCTGTAGAGAGAGATAGTGATTATATCTTGTCAACTGACAGGAACATCTTGCTTTGACCCACCAGGATATTGTGAGAGCACTCCACTATGTTACCCAATAAAAACAGTTCACGTTGCCTGGCCTGGGGGTGTCTCCCAGGAGTCAACATGAAACATTGATGAAGAGGGATTTTCTGTAAATTCTTAAAATCCATGGCCTATTCAAAAGATAAATATGCAACATCTACCAGTGTGTGTGTGTGTATCCAAGGTGAGCCCCGGAGGGCATCCAGCAAATAAATACACTTTCGTTAAGTTCTTTCTATTTGGTTTTCCCTGTTTCCAGTTGATTACATGCCATTGAATGAACACAATGTAAGAAAATGAAGGCAATCACCCTACAATTGGACAAGATGAGACAGAAGAGGGTCACATTGTTATAAAGGATATTGGCAGAATCGGCTATCGTCATATTGTTAGATTTGGTTCACCGATGACTAGGTAACAGAGCTTCATGCTGTCATATTAGTGATGTCTATCAAACCAGGCGATATATCTCCTCACTGTCTATTTTATAATTGGTGTCCTGTCCAGACAATGCCATTAGACATTGTATTATATTTAGCTCTCCAACAATGGACAACCTCTACTCACATTGTGTTAGTCACTGTCAGATTTTACTATTTAAGTCAATGTTTTTACAGTAAAATTGGTATTAACTAACCAATGTTGCTAAAGATTTTGAAGATATATAGTATCAGTTTCAGTTTTTCATACTTGTCCTTAAAAAAATAAAAAAGAACACTGCTAACACCTTGTTTTTGAAGGTGGCAGTTTTTATCTCAACAAAGTGTAACATAACTTTTTATTTACATGTGAATCTAAAATATATGAATTATTGAAATATATACTAAACTCTCCTGTCACTTTCAACATGTGAGGCTCCAGCAACTTGGTTTGCGGAACTGAACAGCCAGATTACCTGCATATACAATTTAATTATTGTTCAGAACCAACCACACTTTTTTGAAAGAACCGAATACAAAGAAGTGGTGCACAACGTGTACCACAAAGTCTCCAAACAACACTCTTCAGGTTTTGAAATCAGACTTGTCCTTCTCTTAGACTGGTCACCAACCAAGGCTATAGGGGCAAGTAGCTGTAATATACATATATATATATATATATATATATATATATATATATATATATATATATATATAAAAAATAGATTAAATCAGATGAGGAGAAAATAGGAATATCATTGTCAGTTTAATGTTTCAGTATTTATTTCTTTAACATTTGTTGAAGCTAAATAAATAAGGAAATGTGTTAAAATATCTTTTTAATCATTTCACTGCCGAGCAAGGTAATAAAGCGACAAAGACACAAGGGGTTACTGAATTTGAATGAATAAGAAAAAAGAGAAATATTATTAAGGAGCTAGAACAATAAAAAAAAAGAGGAATCAAGAAAACAGTAGATAACAATTGACATTGCATTTAAATTTTTGAAGATCAAAGTTGACTGGAAAGTAAGAATCCAGAAGAGAGTTACACAAGTGAGAAGTGTGAAAGAAGAAATTGTGAGTATAGAATTTAGAATTACATCCAGCCAATTCAATTGTCAAATGATGAGAACTTGTTGCTAATCTAGTACTGCGCTTAAATTCATAAAGTCTCAGTACAATAGAGCAAAGTTCAGCACCCATTACACTGTACGTTATCTGGGATGCCAGATGAGGACCAATAGCACTGGAGATTCTTCTTTGGATTCTATCAATAATCTCTCAATTTATAGCAGGAGCACCAGACCAGATATGGCAGCCACATTCAAAATATGGATCATTGATAGACTTCTAAATGTGTAAAATAGATTCCAAGAAGTAAAATTGTCTGGCATGACACCTTGAACCAACTTGACCTAGTAGCAGACCTAGCAATTGATTCAACTTTGTCTTTTGTTTTAGCTTTGTGCTGAGTTGTCTTACTCTAACACTGAAATTCATTGTGATTCAAGACAATTCTTGAAAGAGGATTTAAGTGGAGGAAGAATTTAAAGAGTAAAGTTCATCTGAACAATTACCATGAAATTATTTATAGAAAATGCACAGGGAAGCTACATTATGGTGGTAAGAAAGTGACTGATGCCAGGACAGGACCAATGACATGGATTCTTCTTTGTATTTAATCAAGAATCTCTAAATATCTGGCAAGAGCACCAGACCAGACATGTCAGCAATATTCAAATCATGGACCTATAAATACTTAAGATAGATTCTGGTGAGAAAAATTGGAAACCTTTTCTTACTTATTGCTTATTTAATCATTTTGTTGGATTCAATCCATATATGTGAGGCTCAACCTTCAATTTACATAATAAAAGGCCAGTCATTGTAAATAATTTTAATTAAAGATCATGAACTTCTTATAGGCATATTTGTGTCCGTATATGATATATTCAATGGATGAGTTGTGTATTTAACAAAAAATTGAAAATTGCTTTTTCAGCTGCAAATTAGTCATTATTTATGAATAAAAATGACAATAGGAAAACCGGTAATTGCTGACGTGTTTCATCCAATGTGGACTTTATCAAAGCAAAATACAAAAATGAAATTAATTGAATAAAGTAACTAATAAAAACAAAAACAGAATGTACCTAGCAACTGGAATGTAGAGAAACGCTATTTTCATATTTTTAACTGAAAAATAACGTCAGTATTTGTCACGTATGGAGAATCACTAGTCATACATAGAAATAAATTCAACCATAATTTTGATTTCAAAAATGCTACACTCATAAAAAAGAAAATAACTCACTCAGAAGGAAAATTCTGGAGAGTGCCGCCATAGAAAATTACCCAAATATTAATCTACGCTCAGGTTTTTTCCCCATTTCACCTTTCTTAACAAAATTACTGCTCTTACAAACAAATATACACAACAGATTCATAAAATCAAAAGAAAATGGTTGAATACATCAACACAGATATAATGACAATATTCTCCACATGTGACAAATACTGACGTTATTTTTCTGTTAAAAATATGAAAATAGTGTTTCTCTACATTCCAGTTGCTAGGTATATTCTGTTTTGGTTTTTATTAGTTACTTTATTCAATTAATTTCATTTTCGTATTTTGCTTTGATAAAGTCCACATTGGATGAAACACGTCAGCAATTACCAGTTTTCCTATTGTCATTTTTATTCATAAATATTGTCTTCTCTACTGGTTAAATCAGAGAAATTTTCAAATTAGTCATTATATCATATCCAAGTATTTTACAAAAAAATTAGCGCTGATTACACAATATTTCAAGCTCATTTTAGGTTTATAGTTCATAACCATGCAATGAGACAATGTATCATAAACCATAGATTTGTCTGTGGAATATCATTACATTACTTTTACATAGTTATAGTGAAATCATTTAAGATTTTTTGTCAGAAGCATTTTATTTTTGGTCGCATATTAATTTAAAATATTCCTTCTTACAGGCTTTATTTTTCAAAATGAAATAAGATCATTCTAAGTTTCAGAATTTCACTATTGCCCATCAAAATGACTGAAAGAAAGTGATCTAAAAACAATGAAAGAGAGAGATAACAAAGTGTAAATGAAACAGCTCCAGTTTGTTCAACTTAGGAAACTTAGCATTGCAGCCAAAGTATTCTAAAATGCTGCCAATAACAAAAGAGAAAATGAAAAATACCTAACAACAAATCAAATATAGCATCAAAGTTTATATCATTTTTATTTATTTGTTATGCAACTGAATACATAATTGTCAACAATGTTTCCGTAAAACTTTATATTTCCTGTAATAAATTCTTAATAAATATTATTATTGTTATTATTTTACTTAAATGTAAGGTAGTTCTACATTTTACAATTCCTTACAGCTAACAATGAAAAGAAATGTTGATCAAAACTGCCTAAAACCTTTAAGCATGTATTGCCACAAAATTATCAAATGTTAATTATCAAACACCCCTCCTCCATATCATATACTGAAAATTTTACCAATATTGGTTGTTTGCTTGTGAAAACATTAATTTACATAATCATAGTTTATTTGTAAAAGTTAATGCAATATATTTTGGAGGAACCTCATAAAGAGGAATGTGTCATGTATTTAATTAAACAGGGACAAATTTATTTGCTAAATTGAATATCTTTATCTTTGTTTTTTTTTTATCTCTCACACAGTTAATTGAACAGATTGAATTATCAGAAATTCTGTCACAATATAAAAGGTCCATGCCCAGAAGAAATCTTTGATTTTGGGGTTTTTGATTTGGTTACTGAGGTGGGGAATGATATTCAAAGATGTTTTTTCTTTCACTTACTTCATTCTGAGCAAAGCAGTAAAGCCACTAAGATGCAAGTGTGAGAGAATATGAGAAAAGAAAACATGCAAATTAAAAAGGGAAATAAGCATTATACAGTGATTTATTTGAACAGTTCTTGGTTTGTATTATTATGAAAGGAGCTGAGATTAGGACCAATTCTGTTTAGTCTTTTTAACCATTTCACCCCAAACCTGGCAATAAAGCCACTAAGACTCAAAGGGGTTGCTTAGTGTAAGAGAATATGAGAAAAAAAGAAAATATTAAGGATAGATAACAATAAAAAGACAAGAATTAAGAAGACAGAAGATAATGATTAACATTCATTTAAATTTTTGAAGATAAAGGTTGACTGGAAAGCAAGAAACAAGAAGAGACTTCCACAAGCAAGAAGAAAATAAAATATTAGCAATAAATTGATGTGACCTTTGCCACCAATCTTGTCCTGCACTTAAATTCATAAAATCTCAATACCATAGTTATAGTTTAGGCAATTCAACTGTAAAATAATGAGACCTTGTTATAAGTCTAGTAGTACACTTAAATTTATAAAGTTTAGGTACCAAAAAGGAAAGCTATGTTATGGTAGTGGGAAATGACTGAAACTGAGATGCCAGATCAGTAACGATAATATTGCAGATTCTTATTTGGATTTCATCAAGAATTTCTAAAAATATAGCAGAAACACCAGACCAGATGTGGTAATAATATTCAGTGTGTTGATGAATGGTAGACTTATAAATATACACAACAGATTCTGGTGAGAAAAATTGTCTAGCACAACACTGTGAACCAACTTTTCTAGCAACAGACCGAGCTATTTTATTCAATATAATCTTTCCATTTCATGTCAGCAGAAAACTTTAGATATTGAAATATGTCAGGTGACTGAACTCTGTGGAAATAAGGATCCAAGACAAAGAAGTGAATTAAAGAATTCATTGAAAAGAATTAGAACTTCATTGCCAGGTTTTACAAAATCAAAGCAGAATTTAAATTATTTTTCCAGGCTTATAAGATTTTCTCTTTTAGAAGCCATTTCCTCTTCAATGTCTTAATCAAGTTCATAAATAGCAAAAGCCTGAAGTGTACACTTGGTTGGCTAGTTTTTGTTGCCGCCCTTTCAGCGTTGTTCTGGCAGGAAGAAAACTAGACTTTCCAAGCATAAAAACCCCATAGAAACTAATGAGTTCATACAGAGGTTGAGATTGTAGAAGATGTTGAAAATAGCTCTGAAAATGAATGATGAAAAAATCATACATCTATATCTCCAGGATGATTAAATAAGGAGCAAGGAGGAAACTATAAATTTAATGTTTTGCTATTTATTTAGCTAATACTACCGAAATGTGTTGAAAATACAAGCATTTTCATAGTTGTTCCTTATTTAATATGAAGACAAAAAGGACACTTATATAATTGAAATTTCTAGGACACATAATGAAGAAAGACAGCTTGGAAAATTTGACACTCACAGAATATATTGAATTAAGAGGGCCAGAAGAAAACAGTGTATAACCTAGCTAATGAGCTTGCATAAATGAATAGTAGAATAGGGTTTAGGAGAGATAGCAAAGAGACAAAATTTATTAAGAGCCACAAAGGCCAGGAAATTGTGGAGAGCTATGATCACCAACATCCTGACAAGGGACAAATAATAATAATAAAAAGATGTCTGTGTAAATGGTTGGCAGAATTGAAATTAGGAGAGATAGCAAAAAGATAAAACTTAATATAGAGCTAGACAGGACTGGAAATTGTGGAGAGTCATTGTCGTGCACATCCTGAAGGGATATGGTGCATAGATGAAGAATAATCTTGTGTAAATTGTTGGCAGAACGGGGATTAGGAGAGAAAGCAAAAAGACAAAATTTAATAAGAGCTACAAACGACAGGAAGTTGTGGAGATTCAGATCACCCACGTCCTAAAGGGACATGGCAGACAATAAAAAAAAAATGAGCTTGGGAGAACAGATATTCCAGAAGAGAGAGCAAAAAGATAAATATTACTAAGAGCTACAGAAGACAGGAAGTTGTAGAGAGCCATGATCGCCAATGTCCTGAAGGGGCATAACACAGATAAGAACTTGGATTTAAACCATGTTGGAACTGCTCCTCGACTTTGATATATTTGGGAAGGATATTCGAATAACCAAGAACCTATACAAGCAGAAATTGGCCTTAGACAGAAAATGAGTTCTTCAAATATACAAAAATAGAAAGGGGTGTAAACCAAGGATGTATCTTCCCACCAGGCTTATTCAACCTATACAGCGAAGTGATTCTGATAGAACTAGAAGTCCTGCCAGGATTCATTATTGGCAGCCATGATCTTAACAGCTTTAGGTATGCAGATAACCCAGTGTTGATAGCAGATATAGAAATAAAGTTGCAAAAGCCCTTACCAAAGGTAAGGTAGGAAAATGAGAAGAAAGGACTAAACATCAACTGCAAGAAGACAGAATGCATAGTCGTTAACAAAATTATGAGTCCAAAGTGTGAATTGCAAATTGGAAGTGTGGAAAGTTAAATATCTAGGAAATCTTTTGATAGAGGTCAGAAAGTGCGATATTGAAATTTGAAGGCGAATTAGGATAGCCAAGGAAACCTTCCAAAAGCTAAGCAGAGTACTAAGAAATAGAAAAATCTTGCTAGAAACAAGGAAAAGAGTACTAAACTGCTACATGATATCTGTCCTCCTCTATAGTAGTAAGTGCTGGACAATCTTCTCAAAAATGGAGACTTGAAGCAACAGAAATGTGGTTTGGCAAAAGTTTGCTGAGGAGACCATGGACCGAACATGTGAGTAGCGACAAAGTTTTGGAGGAAATGGAAACATTAAGGATACTAATACTTAACATCAGGAAGGGACAGTTGAGGTTTCTTTGGCACCTATTGAGGAAGGAGGGCATGGAAAATCTGATGCTCACAGGACAGAGGGCAAAAGGGACAGAGGAAAATGACTCATAACATAGTGAGCTTGAGTAAATAAATGGCAGAAAAGGGCTTAGGAGATAAGTCTATTAAGAGCTAAAATATTGTGGGAACATGGACCATAATGAAGTTAAGGGAACATGGTCCATAGAGAAGAAGAATATGATGACTGACCTTCAGGTTATATAAGATATCAGTTACTGTAAATATTTTTTATGATAGTCTGAATGGACAAAGATTAAACCTAAGCATTGAAAGGAATTTGATATTTGGAAAGGAAGAAAGATAACAATTGAAGTACTTGTCTGGTCTTTATTGTATTGAGTCAAATTTGAGATAATTTGATTGGCAAGTCATCTATAACTCAGCTGGTTCCATCTAACCTTTTTAATGAATTTTAATCAAAGACCAAAGTTACTAATTTGTCAGCAATTTGTTTTCCTGTTTCTCATAAAAATAATGACAATTGAAGATAAATACCGGATAATTAAATAAAACAATACGGTTGATTGATTGCTTCGGTGCTGATGCAAATCGAGATTTCTCTTAAAAAAGACACACGCATAATTTACTCTCTTGGGTACCCAGTATCTTCCACTGAATTTTCCTCGATGGAATTTATACGAGCTTCAATATTTTTAACTCTTGTTGCCTATTTCTATTCTTCTTTTTAACTCTTTTTTTTTTTTTTTTTTTCATATATGCAACCTTGACACGAAGCATAACTTTCGCTCAATCAATATGAACAGAAGAAGTCAAAAGTCCAGCACTTCATAGATACTGAGTTGTGCACATTTTTTTCTTTTTAAAAATATGACCCCAAGTAAGGCAATAAAGCCACTAAGAGACAAGAGGTAACAAAGTACACAAAAATATCTTAAAATACTAAAGAGTAAATTTATTCAATAAAATTGCCACTGGTTTCAAACATGGCTTCCAGATGACTTCAGAATCTCCTGCAAGTGATCTGGACAGTCTCCTTGTTTAAGTTGGTGAATGCTGCCATAATCCTTGCCTTCAGTTCATCTTTGGTATTACGAGGAGTTTTGTTTCAACTACATTCCACACATAATAATGAAAGTGGTTGCAGTCTGGTGAGTTAGGTGGCCAGATGTAATTGCTGATGTGGTTGCAGAAATTGTGTGATAGCCATGACTGGGTTGTCCTGGTTGTGTGGCAGATATAGGGTCTTCAAACAGCAGCCACCTTCTTGACCCAGGGCAGCACTACCTCCTCAAGGCACTTTATGTAGGCCTCTCTGTTGAGTCTGAAGTGATCACCAACAAATTTGAGAGTTCTTTTCTTACCAGAAAGATCAGAATGCATTTTCTGAGCTACTTACCTTCATAATCACCATTAGATGCATTCAACACTTTCCGAATCCTCTGCACTGTCCTCATGTTGACACACAAATTGAAATGTTTGTATTGGAGCTTCCAGCTTGAATGCCAAGCAGTACAACATGCCATTACCAAATTTCTGGTAGAGTGAATTGTTCCATGGTGCTCTTCTTACAAAAGGTACCTACCTGACCCTACTATATTGTGCAGTCAACAAAATCAAAACCAAACAACATGCATATGAAAAGTTAAAAGCATAAAATGGTAACAATTTGTCTGTTTCACCCTATAGCTTCCTTGTACCTTTTCTATAAATACTTACATAATAGTTGTTTGGATAAAGTTTCCTTTATAGCACCTTCTACCATGCTTTGAATATTGCAGCCACATATGATCTGATGTTCCTTCTATATATATTTAAAGATTCTTGATAAAATCCAAAGAGGAATCTCCAGTTAGTCCTAATCTTGCATCTCAGCTTCACTCAATTTTCGACTGTTGCCATGTAGCTTCTCTGTGCCTTTCCTCTAGGAATTTAAGTGCAGACAAAATTGGCAATTTACAATTGAATTGGCAAAATTTAAGCATAAGTTCTATGTTAACAGTTTCTTCTCTTGCACTTCTCACTTGTGGAACTCTTTTCTGGCTCTTTATTCTCCAGCTAAATTTGATCTTCAAAAATTTAAATGCAATGTGAATCGTTATTATCTTCCTCTTCTTTATATTCCTCTTTTATTGTTCTAGCTGAGTGGCTTTACTGCCTTATTTGGGGTGAAATGATTAAAAAAACTACATCTTGTGGGAGTCTTTGCTTACGAGCAGTTGACAAAATATTTTTCCTCGGGTATTTCGACAGTGGGTCTCCAGTGGGTTAGCCTTAACAACTTCTCTTATATGAAAATGCTTTGCATAAAGCAAAGTCAATATATAAATAAATAATTAGCATTTAAAACTGAAGAGACTGTGGCACTATGGTTGGGACACACATGTAGAAGAGGAAAAGTGTGATCTTACTCTTTTCTCAAGTGTTTCTGTTTTATGGCCAGTAGATTAGTGAAAGAAAGCATTTGGGGTCAAGTAGCAACAAAACCGGACATAGAGCATATCCAGTTGCTGGTCTATATTAACAGTCATGGTTGGGATCGAGGAAGCCAGTTCTTGTTCTGCCTTCTTGGAAGAGAGACTGTCCTTTGCATAGTTTCAATTCTACCTGTACACATTGCCAGGCACATTTCAGGATATGTAGATGGTCAGTGGAGGAAGAGCTGAGCTGTTAGATTGATATGGCAGAAGTTGTCCCCAGGTGTCTCCTACCTACCCACCCAAACTGGGCAAGTGAAGCCCTCAATAAAAACACCTATTTTATAGTATTGCAAACAGGGTTTATGTTATCATTTCTTGACATGGCACTAGTTCCCTTCTTCCTTACCTTGTAGATATGTAGCATGCTTTTCCAATTTTTCAATGACTGTAGACATGAAAAAGAATTGAGACATGACATAGGGTAATCATTAACTGGACAGTGTAAAGCTAGGTGAAGGCACCATTGTATGTTTACAAGGCTTCTGCTATTTCTTTCTTTCTTTGGTTAAAGTCTGATTCAGTATTCTTAATCTTTGGCTCGGTCTGTGAGGTTTCTTGGTTCAGTCATTCAGCTTTATTGGCTGAAGGGTTATTAAGGTGTCATAGGAGAATAGTGCCTGGTGTCTGTTACGGTCTATCAGAGAGACTAATAGAACCAGTAATACCAAGGAAGTTGAATTTGGTATCATCTGAAAGAGAAATCAGTTTACTTTCATATAAAATCCACTTGTCATAATTGATTCCCAATGACTTTTAAGAGATATCAATTTAATGACACTCCATATATTTAACAGTTGAAATCTCCTAAGGATTTCTAGGATTAAATTATTATCCCTCGTCAAGGCCACCTTTAGTCAGACATGTGAAGAAGTTGAATTTTTTTCTTTGTATAACTAATGCACAGAAAAAAAATAAGTTCAACTTCAATCTCAAGAATGGTAAACTTATTCTTATTTTTCACCATGTGTTGTGATCTCTCAGATGCAGTTATGGCACTCTACAATTTACTATCCTTTGTAGCTCGTAATTGTAACAATTTAGAGTATTTGGGCTCCTTTAGTTGCAGTGGTTCTTTTAAAGTCAATGGAACCCCATTCAGATTTCAGGGTAATACATGCCCTTCATTCTAGATACATTTCTGTAGGATGTAAAGTTCAGATAAAATTTATCATGAAGTAAATTGAATGAGTTCCAAAATTCTTAAAAATTTTAGTTGAAGTGTTTCAAGTTTTACATCAAAAATGTGTCATCTAAGAATATATCTTTTTTTATAGCCTCATGAACATATGCAATAAAGGGGATCCCAAATTCTATTAGTCCAAGGCCCACTAAAGTCCTTTCACGTCCTGTAACAAGACATTCAACTCTGAAGATATTGCTTAATGTTCTTGACAGAAACCACATTGCAAGACAATTTATTGAATAAACTGAGTATGAACTTGACTGTTCTTTTGTCACCTCTTATGTGTGGTGAAACTTGATAGATTCTCATTGTCTGATGATTAAAATGCAAACATTGCTTGCTGATAAATAGTCAGTACATCTCTTGTATTTCACTTGATAATGTTCATTTTGGTGTACAGCCTTAACCTTTAATCATTCACAAAGAACAGGGTTGGTGTGACTGTGCATCAAATTTCAGCTTATGGTCAATTCAAGAGAGTTGATTCTACTAAAAACCTCAGCCTTTTTGAAGGTAAGTGGGTTTCTTCTGCATGGGTTAAAAAAAAATTGGCAATTAGCATGTGTGAGCAGATGAAAATGCTAGTAAAAGCTCACCTGCTTATTTGGAAGCTAGGGGTTCAATCTCAAAGTTAATACAGAAATAGGCTTAGAAAAGGTTGGTGTATGTTTTATATATCATCAAATGTGGTATACAGTGATTGTGAGTTCAATCCCTGAGCTGGGTAATAGAGCCTCTGACATGGTGGAATCATAAGTAGCATTAAACAATAATATACAATGATACTTTCAGAGTTTCTTAACAAGTAAATCCTGAGGGTCAAGGCAAAGACCATCCTTCTTCGAACACTGTGGGCTGGTGCTACAGAATTATACAAAAAGACACATACCAAAAAAACATAAACCACTTCACTTGAAGACTATCAATAGCACCAACAACTAAAATGGATAACACATGTAACTCGAAGAGAAATATAATGACATAATCAATATATTGATTTCCACACTACTTCAAACAAAAGATTAGGAAGGAAATCCCCATCAATACAGGAAAGAATGATAATAGCTACTGAACTTGAGAAACCTGTTTTCCTAAAAAAATTGTTTTAAGAAAAAGATTTTATGAATTTCACCCAAAAGCAGTACTGGCTTCTTGGACAATGAATGACAAATGTTTTATCTGATGTAGTGTAGAATGTCAACATTTTGATTATGTCATTATTCATTTCTGAATTTGCATATGAGCTGCAACCCAGGGGCCCCAAGACTACAGGGTGCCTTCAAGATTCCTGTAGTCTTGGACCCTTGATAAAACTAAAAAAAAATAATAAAGATATACGAAGAGAGGAAATTTATTTTTCAGATTTAAACAATTTAGAGTGTTTGGGCTCTTCTGGTTAGAGTGGGTTTTCAAATTAGATGGGACCCTTTGAAGTTTTCCAATTTAGACTTTGGTGTAATACAGTCCCTTCATTCTAGATAAATTTCTGTAGGTTGTAAAGTTTAGATAATAAATAACCTGAAATTGCTAATGACAGAAACTGGATGAGTTCAAAAATACTTCAAAATTTTAGTTGCAGTGTTTCATGTTTACACCAAAAAAGCATCATCTAAAAATATATCTCTTTTTTTTTTTTTTAAAAAAATAGCCTCATGAACATACATAATAAAGAGCCCCCCCCCATTCTATTAGCCCAGGGTCCTCTTAAGGCCAAAATTCGGTCCTGCTTATCTTGTAACAAGACATTGACTTTAAAGATATTGCCTAAACTAATGTTCTTGATAGAAACCACACTGCAAGACCACACACACAATGGCAATTTTGTATGAATAAATTGAGTATAAACTTGACTGTTCTTTTGTTACCTCTTATGAGAGGTGAGACTTGATGGATTCTCACAGTATGATAATTAAAATGCAAACATTACTTACTGATAAGTAGTCAGTACATCTCTTGTATTTCACTTGATAATGTGCATTTCAGTGTACAGCCTTAACCTTTAATCGTTCACCAAGAACAGGGTTGGTCTGACTGTGCATCAGATTTTGGCTTTCGGTCAATTCGAGTGAGTTGCTTCTACTAAAACAGGCTCAGATTAGAAACTTCTTGGAGAGTAGAGACAAGCTAAGACACGGTTGATCTTAATCTAGCTTTGAAGATTAACTTTGAACACACAACTCAACTCTGTTGAGATGAGCAGGCTTTCTAAATATAGAATGAAGAATTGTTACGAGATGCCTGCTTATTTGGTCTGTTAGACTCATTTTTGAGATTCTGCTTGAGGGGGAATTTTTATTCAAATGTGCCGCCAATCATTCATCTGCAAAATGATCTGGAACTGGTTAAAACTTTGATAATTCTGATTTAGTTCTATTTTTAGTCTACGCAGACTTATTTCACCAAAAGTTTTTATATCCAGTTGGTTTGTGCGATTCTTGTAGTTTTGGGCCTCACATAGAAAGTTTGCCACCTCCCCAAATGCAAGACACTATCAAACTTAGAATAACTGTCTTTCAGGAATTGTTGCTTCAATCCAATAAAATTTTTCAAGTGGATGATGGCAAGGATTGGTTAGGTAACATTAAACAGTGTACTTTTTATCAGTAAGTTAGCAAAGTTAGCTTGAGTTCTGTGTCCTCAAAATTGTGTGAGAAACTAGCACCAATAAAAAAAATTTGTACATTTTGTTTACATTAGTTGGACTAATATCCTTACCTATGTCATTGTTTTAGATATTGGTAATGTTAATAGTCATATTAGATGTTTCCTTATAATGAAACATTCAACATTCATTGACCAAGCCACCAGTACTGCTTTCAGTTGAAATTTATAAAATCTTCTTAAATTCTTCGATTTCTCAAGTAGCTGTCATCGTTCCTTCCAGTATGGATGGGGAGTTTCCGTCCTAACCTTATATTTGATGTAATGTGGAACGTCAACATTTTGATTATGTTGTTATTTTCTCATCGAGTTATAAGCCCTATCCATTTTAGTTGTTGTCACTGTTGGAAGTCCTTAAGTGATGTGGTTTCTGTTACTTGCTACAGTTCTTTTTTTGTAATTCTGTAAAACCAATCCAAAATGTTAAAAACAAGGCCCTCATGTGAAACTCACTCAAAGCATTTTTCACCTTTGATCTTAGGAAGTGGTTGTATGTATACAACTGACAGTTTAGATACTTCTGTACAGGTTTGGCACCATGTATGACATCCATAAGAAAATTTTGATCTGAACAGGCTATTTAAGAAGTTTTCAGGTTGACGTTTTATAGTAATGTTATAATTTATAGTAATTTGCAATGTTGTGTGAAACTACTAGGGGTTATTATTTTTATTTATTTACAGTTGTAAATAAATTACTTTCTTATCATTGTCATAAAATTTCAACCCTTGTACCCACCTCTGGTCATCCTGCATATGACAATAAACTACATCCATGTCCTGGGTAAGATGATAAACTACGTCCAGCACCAAGGCCTCTGATCAGGAGGCTTTGATGAGCGTGGAACCACCTCTTATTTGCTGGTGTTCCCAGGTCCAACCTGACCCTGAGTGGTAGCACCTGTTAGGGTTCCAGCTATGGGCAAATTGTTAACCCTGAGACTGAGGTAAAAACATTATGAAAGTGTAAAAATAGGTTTTAATACCAGAAATACTTTAAAAAACTATTACCAGCAATACATTTTTTGAAGAAAAAAACTATTACCAGCAATAAATTTTGGGAAAAAAAAAAAAAATTGCCAACAATGTTTTTAAAAAATGAATATTACCAGCAATACATTTTTGAAGGAAAAACATTACCAGAAATAGATATAACCCACTGAGGTTGATATACCGTAAAACAAACCAAACCAAACCAAACCCACCCTTGGCTTTCTTCAGACATCTGTTGACACAGGTAAACTTTGGAGATTTTGGTACTGAACTCTTGAACTAATATCCCTGTTAGACAAGACAAAATGTGCTGCAACTTGGGCAGTGGAATGAGAACGATTTATCCTTACAAACTGAAGAAAGTGCTCGGTGAGAAATTCCCTGAAGGTTACACGAATCAGCAAAACATCTGAAGAAGGCCAGAGTGCACAATATCTGAAACATTGTGATTGGAACAACCAAGGTGAGGACATTTGTCTGACTGTAAAGAACGTAAAGAATTAATGTTTGTAGACAGATGAACACAACTGGATTTTATGAGTATGCATGAAGATTGTGTATTTTCAACTATGTTCTTGGATATCATCATCATTTATAACTTTCAGCAAACACTGTAATACCAAGTTTAAAAGTATTACACCCAGTAACCCTTTGTGTCTTAGTGACTTTAATGCCTTGCTTGGGGTGAACGTGATTAAAAAAAAAAATTAAATTTAAAATCTCTTTTCGTCTGCTACCTTGTCTTCGTTTGAAAAGACAAGGTTATAAATATTTAAATGAAACTACTTGTCTGTGCTGTGTCCCCCTCAGGAGATGGACAATCTCTCAGCTCTCCACAATGTTATTGATCCTGTCTTTTTGTAGCTCTTAGTAAATTTAGCCCTCCGTGAGCCAAAAGCAACTTGTCCTTCTCTTTTTCTCGAAAATCTTATATCATCTAAACCCTGTTCTGCTTTTCTCTCTTTTAAGATTGTTTCAACCATTAATGTCTTTCATGCAAAAAGTAGGCTTGTTCTATCTGGCTTCCATCAATGCCCGTTTTGATGTCATGTCTTTTTTTTTTTCATTCAAGTATTTATATTCTATTCTTCACAAAATCGCTCTCTCCACCTCAATTGGGTCATGCATCATAATTTTTCTCTCTTCTTCTTTCTTTTTTTTTTTTTCTTTCTTTCCTAAGATCGTCTGGTGATCTTAGTGAGTTATTTTCAACTCTTAGTTTTAAAAAAAAAATCAACAACCTTTTAGTAACCGAGTTTTCCTATTTCTCCTAATCCCTGTTTGTACGACTGCCAATTTTATGAGTATGCATTTATTTTCAACTATGTTCTTGGATATCATCATCATTTATAACCAGCAAACACTGTATTTTTTTTACATGTATGCTTAGTGACATGGGTGATTAAAAAAATTAAATTTAAAGTCTTTTTTACTACCTGAATATGTTTGAAAAGTCGTTTTTTAAATGAAATATTGTTTCTGTGTCCCCTCAGGAGATGGACAATCATCTCTCTTTGTAGCTCTTAAGCCCTGTTATGCCAACCATTTACACAAGCTCATTAGGTAGATCCTTTCTGCTTCCTTTCTGTGTCTCTCTAATCCCCTCCATAATCATTTCTTCAATCCTGTGATGTATAAAATTTTCCAAACTTTGCTTCCTCATTATGTGCTCTAGAAAATTCAACTCCCTCTTTCTGATACTATGTATAAGTGTTTTTTGTTTCCATTTTCTCTAAAACTTTGACGTTGCTCACATATTTTGGTACATGGTATTCCCTGTATCCTTCTGTGGAACCAGGTTTCTACTACCTCAACTCACTTCATCTCTGAGGAGATTGTCCAGCATTCACTGCCAAATAAGAAGACTGATATTCCGTAACAGTTCAGTACTCTTTTCTTTGTTTCTGTTGCTTCAAGTCTCTTCTTCATCTGTGAGGAGATTGTCCAGCATTCACTGCCATATAGGAGGACTGATATTACGTAACATTTCAGTACTCTTTTCTTTGTTTCTCTTGCTTCAAGTCTCTTCTTTATCTGTGAGGAGATTGTCCAGCATTTACTGTCATATAGGAGGACTGATATTACGTAACATTTCAGTACTCTTTTCTTTGTTTCTGTTGCTTCAAGTCTCTTCTTCATCTGTGAAGAGATTGTTCAGCATTCACTGCCATATAGGAGTACCAATATTACATAATAGTTAAGTACTCTTTTCTTTGTTTTTAATGAAATTCTCATATTTCTTAATACTTTGCTTAGCTTTTGGAAGGCATCTTTTGTTCTCCTAATGTGCCTTTGGATTTCAGTGTTGCATTTTCCATATCCAGGCATGCATTATCTTGTATTCTATTAAAATAAACATTATGTTTAGTGGATGCATGTATTTCAGTAGATATTTTAAGTGTGTGTGTCTGTGACTTATTTTATTTTTTAAGCAGTGAAATTGACACCTACATCCTACAAAGTCAAAGGTCTTATTGAAGAATATTTGTCTCCTTGCTGGGCTCAAACCTGCAATTCCTTTATGGCTGAGAAAACCATTTTACAGCTTGATGTGCTTTAACTGCTCACCCATGAGGGGTGTCTTCATAAACACATGCACAAAGCAAATATAGCGTCTGCTGTAATAGATTAACAATCCATAAATTGCTTAAAAAATAATTTTTGTCTGTAAGCAAGGAAATGTAACTTTCAATTATAAAATTCATTGCTTATACTGTTTAATAAAATTTGTCATGCATATTTGTACATCAGGTTCATTGTGGACTTAACTGCATGACAGCAGCTATCATTGAATCATTTTACTTATTGGCTCCTGTTAAGGTGAAAATTCTTTTTATTGTCACTTGTTATAAAGTTGGTATAAGAGTTTTCTTATTCATCCATTTCACTCTGTAAATTATTGTTGTATGTAAAGCACAAGATATGTTTCTTTAAAAGATATCTGCTGATAAGAAAGAGCACAGAGAAGATTCGATTCATGCCTTTCCAAAGGACATAAATATGATGGGAATATCGGCAATCTCAATTAAAATTTGAACTCTGTTGGTAGATTCTTCTATTTTTTTTTTTTTTTTTTATTTGGAGTAACCATTATGCTACCCCCCCCCCAACACACACACACCGCCATCTTGCTTTGGTATAAACTTTAAATAACTTGTCTCAGGATTGGTAGTTCTCACCTCATGAAGTTAAATCCTATGCTATTACCAGTGAATCAATCCTACTTTGGCAGCACACATTAAATAAGCAAGACTGGTTTGCCCCTTGGCAGTTGAAAATGCTCTGCTTATGTTGGTTTTAATGCAGTCTAGCAAAGCAATTGGATATGATAGGATTTAAAAGTACAGCATCAGCCTTGAGAAGTTAGAGGTTTACAGCTTTTAAATAAGGGGTCCTTCCAGGAAGCAACTTTTGTCTTCATGACTACGTTTGAGTTCGCTAATCGCAGTGACATCACGGCATTTTGTAGAAGTTCAGTGTTTTATTTTATATCTAAAAGATTTTTATTTATTTTTAAAAAATTTTTTGAGTAAAACAAAAAACAAAAACAGTGTTTCAATGTAAAACACCTGACAGGGATCTGAAAGTTGTGAAAACAAATAAGACAATGACAACAAAGACGTCGACGTGAATTTGAAAAGAAATTAATGAATAATAATGACAGGTTCTCTCATGAATATGGATATCTATTTTGGACTCTTGAAAGAAGGATTGCCATCTTCAATCTTTCATAATTATACAGGCAAGGAAAGGGAAATCAGGAATATTGTGATGCTGAGCATAAAGATATAATTTTACACTGATTTACTGGGATGAGTGTTCTCATTGCAGTTGTCGTCATCATCATTGTCATGAGGTTTTAGTTGTTATACCTCTGGCTATCTACCGGTGTCTGTCAGGATTGATATTATTCTTGGAATTTCAAACTGAACTCTTTAATGCTATCCATCAATGTAGTTAGTTCTTATTCTGCTGTCCATGTTAGAGGATATCTACTATGGATTAAGTCATCCAGCTGATGGTGCTTCTTTCCACCCATCCCCCCAGATTCAGTGGATATTATTTTTTCCCTACTTCACACAGGAATTAAACTCTGAATCCTCATATTTCTCTACTCAGAGATTGGAAGTCTTAGATAGGCTAAATGGTTTAGTTCCACTCTACTCTATAGTGAGAAGGTGAAGAGGTAAGAACATTGACATGAAATGTATAGACAAACAGCCTGGGAATTTTAAAGAATTTCACTGCTGACAGTAATCCTATGGGGGAGTGTCTATGCATTTTTTGTAAGGTCTCCCCCACTGATGGGTTGCCAATTTATGTCAAGGCTGTGCAACCAGTTCTCAAGATAAAGAACATGGGTGGAACATTTTCAAACAAATTTTGTAAATCTTTAAAGTTTTTCACAATTTAAAATTATAAGTGATGAAAGATCTTGAATACAAGAAATTTTACCTTACTGGACCCTGCTGAGGTAACAAATCTTTGTTGCTGCTGGCTGGGCAGATAAAGTAATTATGGGGGAGGGGTTTAGCAAAGTGATCACTCATCTACTTGATTTCTGGCCTATCATCATTGTATGCAATAGACATTTTATCAAGATCTTTGGTGATGGAATGGATGGAGCATAGGGTGAAGTGGATTCATGCCTTTCTTAGGGGAATTAGTTTTAAGAGGAACACAAGAAGCCACATTTGAAATTTGAACTTAGTTTGCCAAATTCCTTCCTGCATGCTGATAACTGTTACATTAATTCCATTTAGTATGTATATAAAATGCAGGGAGAGGTGGTTTCATGCCTTTACTAAGCGCATTAATTCTAAGTGCAAAACAAGCACCCTAGCCAATATTTGAATTCACTTCTTTTAGGTGGCATGCTCCTTCAGGACGTGGGAAATCATGGCTCTCCACAACCAAGTACCCTTTGTAGCTCTTAGCAACGTTTGTTCCTTTGCCATCACTCCCACCTCCTGTTCTGTCATTCATTCACACAAGCTTGTTACGTAGGTGTAGCCCGCTACCTTTCCCAGTCCCTTTTGCCTTTAATATGTCCTGTGAGTATCAAATTCTCCAAGTCCTCTCTCCTCATTATGTGTCCTAGAAATTTCAGCTGTCTCTTTCATTTTCTGTGTCTTCTTTGTTTCCATTTTCCATACTACTTCTTTATTGCTTTCCATATTGATAACTGTTATGCTTTGTTTTAGTAAATATGTAGAATACAAGGAAAGATGGATTCATGCCTTTCCCAGGAGCATTAATTCTAAGTGAACAAAAGCAGACTCAGCCAAAATTTGAACTTGGTTCACTATTAACTTGTTTCATGCATGCTTTTCTGCACCCCAGTATTAACTCTCAAATGAATGATCATTAATTTTTGACAATTATCTTTTTTTATTTGACTTTCATTACTCTTTGTTTCAGTCTTTTAACATTATGAGAAGGAAACATTTTAGTTTTATTTGAGAAGTATCTGTGAAAGATGAGCAGTTGAACTGGCTAAGCTGCTAGACTCCTAAGGTTCAGAGATGTAAGTTCATATCTTACCAGAAAGAAAAAAAACATTTATTTACAGTCTGAAATGCATACTTCAGTCAGAGGCATAACAAACATGACAGTTTCGATGAAGTTTACAGAAACATTAGTCAAAAATTGAAATTCAGACAACTTGAGACCAGGGTTGCCAGCTTCAGCGAAAAGTCATGTATTGAGTTATATTTGAAAGCCAAGTACCGGTGTAATTTTAATGGACGTTGTTCTCAGCAGTAACCAGTGTTGGCCCAGTTAATTTTAAAAAGTAGCCTCAAAAGTCATAAGTAGAAAAATAAAAAATCGTCTAGTCTGCCAGGCTGGCTTAAAACTCAGACATCTATGACTGAAAGGGATTGTTTAAAAAAAAAAACAAAAAAAAACAGCATAAATATTGTAGAAAAATCACGTGGTAGAGATAAACACTCAGTTGTGGAGCAAGCTAAGTGAATAATAATCCAACCCTGGCCCTGGGTGGTAACACCTGTCAGGGTCCCAGCTATGGTCAAGCAATGAACCTCTAAACTGGGGTTAAAACTAAATATAAAAATACTAACAAGACATTTTTGATAAAAGAAAAAGAATTACCAAAGTTTCCAAGAAAATGAAATTTCAACATTAAATGCTCCATAAGGAGTTGAAATGCCATTAGACAAACCAAACCTTTTCAGGCTTCAGTCATAGTGCCCTCAGGTGTATATCAATCTGGGTAACCCACAGGGAATTCCAAACTGAACTGTGTATTTAATCTATGGGGGGGGTAGACTATTTTCATTCCACTACCCATGTCTTGAATGATATCTCATTTAGTTCTTAATTTTCTTACTGCTCCGTTATTGCTCACTTGTTTCCATTGAGTCAAGGGACAATGGCCTAGTAGATTAAAGCATAGGTTTGTGAATTTGATGACATAGTAATTTTGAGTTCAATCCCTGGGTCAGACAGTGTGTACTTTGAGTAATTTTGAGTTCAATCCCTGGGTCAGACAGTGTGTACTTGGATGCAGTGCAAATTGGGTAAGCAGTAACTGAGCAGCACTAAAAAATAAGAATTAGATATGATATCCCTAGACATGGGAGGTGGAACGAAAACAATGTACTCCTGTAGAGTTCAGTTTGAAATTCAATGTGGTTCCCTGGATCAACATACACCTAATGATAGCCAGAGGATGCAACAGCTGAAATGTTATGACAACAACAACAATGATGATGAGGACAATAGTTTGTGTGGAAATAATAATAACTCATCATCTCCAAAATTCAGACAGAAATTGATAAGGATTCTTCAGACAAATTCAAAAACGTCCATTTGTCGTCCTTTGTTGACTTCAGACATAATTGGTTTGGCTTTATGCTGAGGTGATTGTGTTCATTGATAATAAATTAAGATTTATTACTTTCAATGGAGCAGACATCAAATGGCTGTCATTATTACTCAGCTTTTAATTCTGTTTCAATTTTATTTATGTCATGTTTTGAGTTGTATGATTTGGAACAAGTTGTGTTGGTTATTTATATATATAGAAAGAAAATGCAGGACTGAGTCTGGTCTGACCACTTACCTGTGTGTGTTTTCTATTTCATTCTTTCTTTTTTTTCTTCTTAGGTTTTATGGATCAGGAGTGGTTTTAGAATTCTTTCTTTTTATTTCTTTTGTTATAAAGAAATAAAGTGTTGCTACCGACACTTGAGTTTGAACATAGATCGCTAGTGTGCAAAAACAGGCGATCCCATTATTGAATTAAGTAGACCATGTGACCATAGGAAGTAGCTGACGAATAACGATTGCTATTTCTAGCCTATCCTCTATATTATATGGGTTACTTATTTGAGTGAGTATTATTAGTGTGAGTGATATTTGAAGGTGTCTGACACCAGTATTGTTTAACAACGTACTATAGTTGTATCTGTGATTTCAAAGTCTCTATTACAATGAGCATCATGAAAGTGACAACAAGTATTTGTTGACACTACAAAAGCGTCAACTGAGTGTTGACATCACAAAAGTGGCGACAAGGATTTGCAAGGATTCATGAGAATTCCTTGAACTTACATAAGGATTCATTCAGCAGAGCACAGCAAAATGGAAGAACTAAAAGCTATCATGGTTGGTGCTACAGGAGCAACAACAAGAAGAACAACAGTTGCAGCAACAAAAATGACAACACAAACAGCAATTACAACCACAACAACAGAAGTCCTTTTTCTTCTTAGGATTTATGGATTATAAATGGTTTTTAGAATTGTTTTTTATTTTTTTTATTCCTCTTGTAAATTCTGCTTGCATAAATTTAAATCATATCATCATCATATTCTATAGTTGTATATTCTATCAGTAGAGCTGACCTTCACAGCTTCGATTTGACACCAAAATTTTTCTCTCTTGAAAAGGAATTGATATTAACAAAAACTGCTCAACAACTGTTGCACTTGGTTGATTGTTTTTTGCAGGTTATTTAATGTCAGAAAATACTTTTAGAGAATGTAAATAAATCTAAAAAATGTGCCTGTGCAACTAATCAGTATTTCATTTATTTATTGTTTTGTTCTCTATGGCTTATCAACCCATTTGCAGGTAATTTAAAACGAGAAAATATTTTTAAATTGTAAGAATTTTTTATTTTATTTTTTATTTTTTTAGAGATAATAATAATTCAGGAATACAAGTCTTACTAATTAACCCATAGATAGGTGGAGTCGAGGTGGATTCATACCTTTTTCCAAGGGTATTTGTGCATAAGCGAATATAATGAACCAGTCTGAAATTGAAACTCAGCTGTCTGATTTCCAATTCTTTGCTGTTACCACCCGCACATCCAAGCTTACAGCACCCAATTTTCCCAAACGGTCATCCATCTTGGTACTGATCATGCTTGATATCGCTTAGCCTTGGTGATCGTACATGAACCAGTGTTTCAACGTGATAATCCATAAGCATTTTGCACTTGAAAAATAGACCTTTAGTATGAAAAAGCCTCTTAGAAAAGATTTCAAACATATATACAATTTTATTTTGTTTTGTATTTAAAGAAAAAGACTTTTAAGAGAGAATTCTTTAACGATGACATGATTTGTGTGTACTATGCTTCATAGGTAAAACTCAAATACCTAAACCTGGTCTTAGTTTACAAATCTGGTATTGGAGAATTTCAGAAATATTTACCAAATTTACATTCCATCTTACATGTTGGGCACTAAAGACTATTTTCTCTCGTTCTGTAGGACATTGAGCCGTGGCCTCAATATGCTACAATGTTTATTGCTGTCGGTTCCATAACAAGTAGGTTTACAAGGCGATGAGTTCCCAGCTTCATGCTCAAAGGGTTTTGAATTTAAGTTGTTCATTTCTTTGACTGATTACTAAGTCCAGAGATTCCAGTCTACCCTACTACTTAATCTATATCTGTAGGAAGAAGAGATGGATTCATGCAGGGCCAGTGCAAGCGTCTTGTGAACCCCTACCAAATCTATGACACAGGTGCACCCCTGTCAATGTATGACATCTCAATTTTCATAAGGGAGGATTCATGTAAAATACAGATTTTATTGTAACCTAATTATGTACAATAATGGATCAGATGCAATATAGGTGAACAATTTAAGCAGAAAATTTGAAAATAAATACAAACTATCTAAATACAAATTAGAGATATGTCATTCCATCTTAAATAAATCAATAATGATTTGTGGGGATTTTTAACATCAACTTGAGATTTTTCTTGTTAAAAGGTTGAATAATTTGAATACTATATATAAAAAAAATAGTGAATTTTATATAATGTTCTTTTCAAAAAAAAAAAAAAAAAATGACCCCCCAGAATAACATCAAAATCCGTGAAAAGTTTTCACCTTTTAATAATCAGTAATGCTTAGGTTAATTTTTAATCTATATAAATGTGGGTTAAAAAAAAAGCAAATGTTAGTAAGATATTGAGAGTCACAAACCCAACCTGGGACCCCGATCAGGCTTGGGCTCCACTGGTTGGGGCTTTTGGGCACTGGCCCTGGAATGATATGTTATATTCTGCGTCATCTCAGAATCCCCATGCTATTAATAAAAACAGTATCAATGAAAAGAGTCATTTACTTTTGGTATTTGTTTTATTAACCCTTGCAGCTTGGATTCTAAGAGGCAGTAGTAGGACTGACATAACATGTCACATGTTGGCTCAGTATTCCTCCATGGGTGGTATTAGCTGGTCGCACACCTGTGTGTAGGAGGCATATTAACACTTCAGAATTCTTTAGACCCTCTGTTGAATTCATGCTGTTTTGGATTTATATTTAAAACCAAGACAAAAGCAATCCATCACTGGCAAAATCATCTGCCCACAAGCAACTCTGGCCAATTGCTGACCATTCTGACTCTGGCCATTGCATTCTATAACAGTTTTTTTTCCAAGGGTATTTATCCAAAAATGAATGCAACAAACACAAACAGTATTTAAAATGTGAACATCCCAAACATCTACAAGTTAATTGACTC
>CAHIKZ030005457.1:140000-155000 GCA_903632075.3 Acanthosepion pharaonis | reverse complement strand
CCAAGAGATATAATACACACTGTTTGAAATAAAAATGGCACAATATTTCAAATATGATTATCCTCTATAATAAAACAGTTTTCTTTTATATAATAAAGATAATCTGATGAATAGGTCATTAGGCACAATATGAAATTAAGAATAATAACTAATAATAAAATAGAACAATTATAACAATATACTGTAATGAGTTATGTGATAGAAAATATTTTCTTACCGTAGATTTTATTAAGAACAATAAGAGATTAAGAACAATGACTAGTAATAAAATAACAATTATAACAATATACCGTAATAAAAGTTATGTGGATAGAAGATTTGTTCTTACTGTGTATATCTTAGCGATCTCAGTACAGACATTTTTTTCTTTCCCTATTAAGTTAAGAACTTTAAACGTTTTACTTAAATAAAGCACTTTATGACCTCTGTTTGGCAGACATATTTGCCATCACTGTTAAGACTGCATTATTAATTAAATTTTATGAATTGTTTCAATTTGAAGGCAAGTCATTGAAACTAAGAATGTTTATATGGGTGCATAACACTTTTCCTGCCAGTTGGACTCTGTCCACATTGTGCTGTTTGATCAAATTGTCATCAGCAACTGTGATGTTGGTCCATTCCTGGTAAGGCTATGTTACAAAGGAATTTAACAAAAAAAAATATCCTTGCAGTTAAGAAAAAGACATAGGTTTTTTTCTAATTAAAATCAATCATTATATTAACATTGAAATTGATAGTATGCCATTTTGTTACTAATTTCCAGTCAGCTCCCTTATATTGGGATGCTTGTTTTGCAAAAAATTCCATAGCTACAATGGATAAATTTAAAATTTTAAAATAATTACAACAGAGTATATTTTCACGTTCTTTTAAAAATGAAAATGAGGAATTTTATCACAAGGAAATGAAGATTTTATCACAGTTACAATAAGTTTATGTTTGCAATTTGCCCATTAAGATGATCTTGGAGGAGATCAAAAGTACTTGGGTAGGAAAAAACTATGGCACCTTCCTTAATGAATTTCATCTTAATATCAAGAAACTGATTAGAGAACTGGAAAGGGTCATTATAAAAATGAATACAATAATATGTCTACATTATTCAAAGTGAATATGAATGACAGGAAGATGGAATTAATTTTTTATTAAATTTTTACAGCGTTCGAACATTTTTCCATTTTGTAGGTGTTAAAGAATATAAAAGTTATGGACAAGTTTTATATTCCTCAACTGCCACAAAACATTTATTTACTGTTTTTGTACAATGAATTTGTTCTGGGTACAAAACTTTAACTCTTTTCACTTTGTGTTTTATTGTGACACTATGCTCAACAAGGCTCAAGTCAAGAGGTTCTCCCTGGCAGTAAGTTATATGTGATTTGGCAGGACAGTCATCTCTTGCCTGTGGTCTGGAACATCTGTGGGGTCATCTCAGTATTCCGCTTATATTGACTTCTCCACTGAAATTGGCATGGGGATTGACATAGTTATGGGGGGACTTGGTGGTTTCCCTGTCTCTAACAAGGGTCTCTTTGTTGTCCGGCTCTGGTTAAATAATCATATTTCCAAATTTGGAGAGATCCCTTTTCCGATGGGTAGTGGTCACAGGATATCGATCTGCCCAACTTCCTTCCTTACTTGTGCCTCACACCAACACTTCCCAATGGGCATAGGCAATTCCTCCGTCTTCCTCAGTATTTCACCTGCACCTGTCACCTTGGTTATTCTTTGACCACTCTGGTTCTCAACCATATGGCATCGGCATAGTTTGCGGTCATTAATTAAAATTAACATTTTAATGTTTGCATCGGCAAAATTACTCGGCCTGGTTTTGCTCAAAAATCAGAAATTTACCAGCTGCTTCCTCTGGTCAGTCACCCCACCCCATTCTGCCAGGGTCTCTAAGCACCCTGGATCCTGGGCCTTTACACAAGAAAACTCTATTCCCTTGATCAAAGATCAAAAAATTTTATCATTCCAAGGTGTTTTTGTAACCGGTGCTTTTTTAAGCTGCCTCATTAATCAGTAATCAGCTAAATATTGCCACATGGCTCCTTGGGATATATATATATATCCTGTAACAGAATTGCTACTCTTCAAGTTGTTTTCTACCCCAAGAAAATGAGATTTTTTGATGAGCAAGGATTCTTGCCTTTTTCTCTCAGTCTATCCATCGTTCTATTCTTTCACCCTTCTTGTCTTGTTCCAAGCTATGTTTTTAATTTAACTCCTTTCTTTCCATTTGCCAGTGTCACAGGTGAACCACACTATATATATATATATATATATATATATTTTGGCAGCAACCTTTCATTCAAATATCTTTTATTAACAAAGAAGATTGAATTAATTTTTCATGAAGTATTTCCCGCATCCTAACATTTTTCTGTTTTGTGGCAGTTGAGGAATATAAAAATTGTCCATAACTTTTATATTCTTTAACACCTACAAAATGGAAAAATGTTCGAACGCTGTAAAAATTTAATAAAAATTTAATTCCATCTTCCTGTCATTCATATTCACTTTGAATAATGTAGACATATTATTGTATTTATTTTTATAATGACCCTTTCCAGTTCTCTAATCAGTTTCTTGATATTAAGATGAAATTCATTAAGGAAGGTGCCATAGTTTTTTCCTACCCAAGTACTTTTGATCTCCTCCAAGATCATCTTAATGGCCATTTGCAAACACAACCTTACTGTAACTGTGATAAAATCCTCATTTCCTTGTGATGGTGATTTTTAAAAGAATATGTGAAAATATACTCTGTTGTAATTATTTTAAAATTTTAAATTTATCCATTGTAGCTATGGAATTTTTTGCAAAACAAGCATCCCAATATAAGGGAGCTGACTGGAAATTAGTAACAAAATGGCATACTGTCAATTTAAGTGTTAATATAATGATTGATTTTAATTAGAGGTTAACAAAAAAAATTATTGAAGAGTTGTGAAGTGGAATTTTGAAGCAAATCCTTTATTTCATTCACTGGGGTAGATTGTTTGAGTTCCTTGTCCTCAAGGACACATGGCCCAGTGGATAAAGGCATTGGTTAGATCCAGTGACTAGACCCAAAGTGTTGTGTGTTCAATACTAGGCTACAGCAGTGGTAAACCAAAAACTAGGAGAGTTGAGTTAAAGGGAAATAACTGAGACATCTTGAAGAGTCATGGCATGTGGAATTAAAACAATCTCCCCCAGTTGATGAAATAAAGATTTCAGTTAGAAATTCCACTCACTTGAAGAAGGCTGGAGCATACAACGGCCGAAACAGTGTGAATATGGCAACGAAGATGAGGATAACAGTTTGAATAATGTAAATAATCATAATATCTCAGAAATATAGACAGGCACCTGTCTCTGTTCATTTCTATTTTCCTCATTGAGATAATAGGACTGGCATCAACATATCAATTTCATATTTATATCTACAATGAAAATAAATAGGAGACATTTCTATCTAATTTTTGTAACTCTTTATTTTTATTTCTATACTTGTACATTTTAATAAGTTATACAAAATACAATCTTCATGGGATGATGTGAATAAACATTAAAATAATGAACTTTTTGAACAAATTATATATTGAAAATAGACAAGATCAAATGACAGGTGTCAATGATGATGTTGTCCGGTAATTCATCTGACTTGCTAATTTCAGTGCATAATATATGTGTCCATTAAATGAAATAAAGTCTGTGAACAAAACAGAAGCACTTTGAAGCTTTTAAAAATTCTTTCAAAAGAAGGTAAGTTTATTTTTTCTCTAAGAGTTTGTTAGTGATGATCTTTAAATTTCTGAAGAAATTAGTTAGATATTTGTGTAACTGTGTAAACCTTAAAATCCTTTCTAAACTGTCTAAGCTGTCAACTGTAGTTCATAGCTCCAAAAACATCTCCTGGGTATTATATGTAGAGTTGAGGGATTTGATATGCTAATGTTTATCCAGACACTGCAGGCTACCGGTGTTTGTAACAAGCCTATCTCCATAATGCTATATAATGTTAAACAGAGCGGAAGAGAGGAGTCTTAAGTCATCAAGTCATGGTCTGGGCAGGTGTGTGTGCGTGTGTGCATTCAAATAAGGTATATTTAGGTAGCAAGAATTCTTTCAGACAGGTTTGGTTGAATAATATTGACAAGTGCTATTGAATATTTTATTTGCGAAATTTCTAAATTCTTCTATGTGCCATGTTCCTTCAAGACATTTGGTGATCATGACACTCAACAATTTCTTGTCCTTTGTAGCCCTTAATAAGTTTTGTCTTTTTAATTGTGTTATATAATCGGTAAATTTGCCAAACTTCATTTCTATTTTTTGTTAAAGTAATTTCACCTGTTACTAAATTCGTTTTTGAGGATTTCATTTTTTGTGTGCTTATGTAACTGTTTTTGGCTCATTTTGGCATTCTCTGGATTTCTTCAAGTCACTTAAGGTGATATGATTTATATTATAAATTCTTATCATTATTTACACTATTTCTATTTGAACTATTGTCCTCATCTTTGTTGTTGTTATCATAATATTTCAACTGTTGTGTCTTCTGACAGACAGAAAATTCTTATTACAGGGCAAAAATTATTCTACAATTGATCACTTCTAATTGAATAACAAAAAAAAAACAAGTTCTCAATATATCAACTAAACAACAATTGCTCTGTGGTTTGCGGATTGTATGGAATTGGTTTTGCTCTATAATTCATTTAAGTGAATGAAGATATTTTTATATAATAAATTAAAGAAACTGAGAACAATTTAAACTTCTGAAGAGCTGATAATGGTGAAACAGAAGTAGGTTGTCAGTGAATTTAAATCATTACAACTTTATCTTTTATGTAAAATTTTATTTGCACTGTAATTTAATCCATTTGAAATTACATTCAGGACTTTTTTAGTTTGTAAAGTTGTTTGAATATTGTGTCTAGTCCATACCTATTATCATTGATTGATTGATTGAGAGTGTGTGTGTATGTATGCCTCTTTCACTCTCTCACTATATCTGTGTGTGTGTGTGTGTGTGTATATATATATATATATATATTGTTCAAGGTGACTTTATTTAAAATGTCAAACTGGAATTTATATTATATATATATATACACACACACACACACACACACACACACACATGTTGATTGTGCCAACATGGAGTCAAAAATTCATCATGCCAGATTATGTATTCTCTTCCAGAAACTGTAAGGTCCACTCAGTATAGTTGCAGTATAACCCACAGGTGTACTTTGGAGGTTGAATTAGTGTCTGTAATAGGTAGCTTCCCTGGAAAAAATGAGTAACTGGCTATTATATATATGTAAGTATATAACTATATGAATTGCACGTAAAGTGCTAATGTTATATAACTAAGCTCTAAAGTATACATATTAATAAATATATATCCCACACCATTTACACTACCTGGAGTTTCATGCCAAATGCTGAGTGTACACCCATGACCTGAAGATTGTGTGTGATATGTATAATCATTAAGATATATATATATATATATATATATATATATAAAGATGATGAGAAAAAGTGGCAAATTTTCTATCAAAGACGTATTTCTGCTAGGGAAAGCTTATGTTTTCTTTGGCATTATCAGTTTGAATAAAAGAGAGATAAAATTGTGTGTTAGGAGATTTTCTTGGGATCTCTGAGGATGAGTTGGTTGTCGTAAATCACATTAATTACTCTAGCTTATTGCTTCCTGGCTTAAGACTTGAAGGGACTTTCTCCAGCGAAACACATCTTTAATAAAAAAAAAATTTCCCCCTTTGTCTCATTATCCTGACTTTTGTTTCAGATACTTTTATACATGCTACAAACACAAACTCACACATAGTTCACCATAATAACTCAGACCTCATTTTCAACATAATAGATACCAGTTTGATCAGGAGAAGGAACGATTTGCTTGGAAGAAAATCTGTTGAGTGTGCAGCAATTAAAGAAACAATGCTCTGCTTCTAAGTACTTGCATTGGATCCTCCCGTAGTTATCCTGGTTGTCCTTTCTGTTTTGAAATTAACCATCAGCTACATTATTGAATTTTTTTCTTTAACTCACCATAATGTAATAAGTGATGTTTTAGAAGTGACTAGCAGTAGAGCCCAGCATTGCCCAGGGATGTAACAGTAAGAGATAGATCAAGTATCGACCATCATAAAGACTGAAAAATAAAATTGACAAAGATTATTGTTTAAAGTTGACGGACACGCATGTCTTAATTAGTTTTTTTTGTTTTTTTTTACGAATTGGTCAAACTCAAACAAAAACATTGTTTTCAATCGTTATGAGTCTACCGATTGAATAGAATTTTATTATAAACAATTGTCTTGTAAATGGAATTTTTAAAGCATTCTGAATGTAAAAATAAAGAAAAAAGTGTGCAAGACAATAAGAAAAAAAAGTGAAGTTTTGCCAAAAAAAAAGTGAAGTTTTGTTGAAATCGGTTGAAAAATGTAGGAAATCCGATCCCATATATAAATGGACACACACACACGAACAACCTGGGTTTTACAATAAGTATAACTTGATATGAGTTGTCCCCCTTTCATTCTCGCAATGCCTTTTAATCGAGTTTTCAAATTGATTTCGTGCAAAAACAATTGTTTTTCCAATTTTTGGCACTGTCAGAACCACCGCAAGGTAATTTTACGTAGTCCAGTGAAGTTTTGTTGAAATCGGTTGAAAAATGTAGGAAATCCGATCCATACAGACACACACACACACAGGGTTTTATAATAAGTAAGATCATTAGTTTTGGGGAAAATTCAGAAATTTCATGGAGCCAATCCAGAATGAATAGGAGGTGCTGTCAGTCTTGGATGAGGTGATGTTCTGCCTAAAAACAAGAAACTCGTTGATCTTTCATTTTGAATGAGACAGTTACAGAAGACACAGTTTTACTCGGACACCTCACTGATGACTGAGTAACCCTATAGAATTGTGTCTGTTTATGCATATGTAGCAAGGTCCCCTTAGATTGGTTGTTGAGTGCTAAGTTTCATCTCGGCTGTGTAACTGGGTTTAAAAATAGTGAAATGTTTTTAATTAAATCAAATTTTTATAATTAAATTATTTCACGGTGACTAGTCTATGGTTAAATGAGGCTCAAGTGAGTTTTTGTCAAGGTTGAGTGAATTGAAGTTTGTTTTCAACATCGAAGTTAAATAGTGTATGACTGACAATGACTTCTTGAGGAGATTTTATCTTCTACCATTGCATCTATGTTACAGCCTAAATAAACTTTGTTGTGTAAATATTGCAGAGCTTTGCTTTATATGGCACAAGGCTACAATTTTGGGTCACATAGTGTGGGTCAAACATGTAATGGTCGACAACAGGGTTTTTCAGACTGTGGGTCCTGACCCTTCAGTGGGGTCGCAAGATACAAAAAAATGGGTCACAACAAAAATGAATGAAAGAAAGAAAAAGAAAAAAAATATGCAAGTGAAATCAAAGTGCAGAATAGAAACAACTCTAAATGTTGCACAGCACTCATAAATCAAATCATTGATAGTTTTTCATCAAGGTAAGCTTGTATTATATTTTAATTTTAAATATAATTGTGTGTGTGTGTGTGTTGGGCACCTTGTCATGGTGTAATGGTGAGCAAGCTTGTCTTGCTAGATCAGTTACAACTGAAAAGTGAGTTCAATCCTTACTAGATGCCCCATACTTTCGGCCTTGTGCCACATCTAAGCTACTCTTGGAAAATAACTATATATATGTGTGTGTCTGTAGGTATGTAGAAAAATAGGAAAGAACACGTTAGGTAAATAATCTGGAGTTCTTTAGTATTTTTTTTTTTTCAAAAAAACAGTGCTCCATACAGAAGTAGAGCTTAAATTATAATTATTTAAAAAAAAAATATGATTCCTTTGCTACATAAGAGTTCTCATGTTTCAAAAATGAGAAGCTGAAACCCTCAATATAATTATTAAATTAAATTGAATTAAGGTATCAAGCCCTGTTTCATCCTCAAGCGAAAATTTAGGACCCTAGGATACCTTAATTCAATTTAATTTCAATAATTATATTGAGGGTTTCAGCTCACATTTTTGAAACATGAGAACTCTTATGTAGCGAAGGAACCATTTTTTTAAAAAATAATTTTATATATATATATATATATATATATATATAGTCTTCTCATTGAGTTCATGCATCTTGTTTATCAAACTCATTGCCGATTATTTACTTTATCTTTGTATCAGAATTTCTGTTACGTTTGTTTCTTTTAAAAGTAATAACTTTATAGTCATACAAATATGCATGCAATTCCAATATAAAGAATTTTCCAGACACTAATAGTGATGTATATAACTTGTCATATATTTTCTATCTGTAAATGTATACACACACTCATGAATACATTATATTTCCTTGGATGGATATGTAAAACAGTTATGAAATGTACTTATATATTTTAATTAATATGTGTATTATTTTAGTTTATTAGTTACATTCTAAGAAAAGGATAAAAGTTTATTTAGTAATTTTTGTTTGTTAGATGTTAAATTACATCAGTTAGCATCTTCCATAATTTAGCTACATTTCTCTGTTAGCTTGATAAGTATTTATGAGCACTCTTAAATTTAAAAAAAATTGAATAATTAATGATATTTTTGTATATAAATACTAGTGAAATAAAATCTTTAAATTTGCCTTGATAAAGTCTATCAGAGGACGAAATGCCTCAGCTAAGATAAGTTTTCTATTTGTCTCTATATATATATATATATATATATATATATTCCAGCTGTACTCAATATATGAAAACTCGGAATAAACACTGAAAAAAACAAAAATGTATTTATTCAAAACAACACAAAAATAAAATAAAAATTAAACAGTCAAAATATAAGGAAAAAAATAATACTACCAAAACACCCCCCCCCCTTGAAAATGACTAAAACATGATGGAAAATTTCTCTACTCATTTGCTCCTACAAAACAGAAAAACATAATGATACTGGAAAAACTTAATAAAAAAATTAATTAAATCTTCCTTGACTGGCATATTTAATGAAAGTTGTTCAAAAGAAAGTTTGTTGCCCAAATATTGATTAATTTTATATATATATATATATATATATATATATATATATAATAAAGAAGTAGTCATACAAAGAATAAATCAGTAAAGTTAATGTAAGTAATGGCGAATTCACTTTGCTAACAGATTTAATAAAGCATTAACTTACTAGCCACTTGTTCAATGATGGGATCCTTGTTTTGAAAAATTATAAAATGGATTAGATGTTCTGTTATGATGCTAGTACTTTTAATAATTCTATTATCATCATTAGGCATGGATATTATTTTTTTCATTTTCAGGTAACTTCCAAGATGAAAATAAATATAATATAGGTTGAAAGATGTTTTGTTTTTTTTTAAAGCGTGTTATTAACAGTTGGAAAATTTTGGAGCGTGCAGTGCTGCAACACCAATGTTATATTTGAAATATTTTAAGAGAGAACGTTTTTTGAATGTAGTAATTCCACAATTATTTTTTTGTTGTGATTTTTTTTCAGTTAACATGACATGGACTGAATGGTCCAATCCTTAGAGTAATGTCTTATAAGTTTTGCAGAAAATTTGTACTGCAGATCAGTCCTTTTAAATTTATTAAATGGTGCAGTATAATTAATTTTGTAACTGTTTAAATGTTTATTCATTAGTTGGAAAAACAGTAAATTAAAAATTTATATGTGTACAAATATTTGTTTCACCCCACTGTGTGTGTGTGTGTGTGTGTGTCTCTCTCTCTCTCTCTCTCTATATATATATATATATATATATATATATATAGAGAGAGAGAGAGGGAAAAATGAAATGTTCACTTATCTTTTCCTAATCTGAGTTTTGCGAAGATAGTATTCACTTGTAGAAAGTATGTGCTCTTCTGACAGGAATTGAACCTGTAATCTTAACGGGAACCATCATATAGGCTGACAAGCAATTATCATTCAGCCACAGAGAAGTGACTTGTTTAGCAAAGTTCAAATAACTGTTCATAAACACACAACTTTAACGATTTTTTTCGATTAATCATTTCAGCTCGAAAAACATCTTAATGTAAACAATGATAATATAATATGAAATGTATTAATTTCTCAATTATTCAGGCTGGTAAATATAATTAATACCATTTACTTGAATAAATTATATCTATAAAAATAATGTATAAACAGAAAATATATATATATATATATATATATATATATATATATATATATATAAATTAACTAATTTAAAATGTTTTTTTTTACTACACAGTATTAACCATGTTTCAAAAATGGAAGCTGAAAGCTTCGAATTTAATTTTGTAATTAAATTAAAAACATTAGTTCCATTTTAAATTAAAAATATTAGTTTCCATTCCATCCTCAAGCGAATATATATCTTACTGTTCTTTCTTTTTATTTATACACACACACATATATATATATATATATATATATATATATAATGATTGATACTTTTCATATGTATGACGGTAGGTAAACAGAAATCACCCACCTGTCTCTCTTTTTTTTTCTATGTGCCATGTCTCTTCAGGATGTTGGCGATCATGACTCTTCCCACTTTCCTATCCTTTGTTAGCCCTTGTTCTGATATACATTTACCGAGGCTCTCTAAGTAACATATGCCTTGTTTTTTTAGCTGCCCCTCTTGCCTCCAATCTGCCCTATGAGTATCAAATTTCCCAGGCTCTATTTTCCTCATTATGTGATATAGGAACTTTCAACCATCTCCTGCTGATTTTTAGTAGAATCATTCTTTTTTTGTTTCCATTTTCTCTAAAACTTCCTTTTTGCTCATATGTTCAGTCCATGGTATTCTCAGCATTCTTCTGAAAAACCACATTTCTGTTGCTTCATGTCTCTTCTTCATCTGTGAAGCAATTGTCTGGCATTCACTGACATTCACTTGTGGAACTCCCTTCTAGCTTCTTGCTTGCTTCCCAGTCAACTTTGATCTTCAAAAATTTAAATGCAGTCATTTGTTATCTTCTCTCTTTTTAATTTTAATTCATATTCTTATTTTGTCATCTTGCATTAATAATATATTTTTCTCATATTCTCGAACACTCAGTAACCCCTTATATTTTAGTTGCTTTATTGCCTTGCTAGGGGTGAAATGATTAAAAAAAATATATAGGAGGACTGATATTACAGTGCAGTACTCTTTGCTTTCTTTCTATCAAAATTTACCAGTTTTTCAATGCTTTGCTTAGCTTTTGGAAGGCATCTTTCACTATCCCAATGTGTATTCAAATTACAGTGTTGCACTTTCCATTCTGTTATTAAAACACTTCCCAGATATTTAAATTGTTGTATGCGTTTGATTTTGCTATCTCCTGTCTCTCTTGGCTTTTGTGTGTATGTATATATATATATATATATATATATATATATATATATATATATAGGTATGTATAATATAGGTAATAATAAATAAAATGCTATAAAAAAAGTATTTGTGTTGGTTTGTTCATTTATTATTTTCTATGTGCCAGATTGGAATCTTCTTGACCACAAGGGAATATTTGTGCTTTGGATAGATGAAAGAGATCCGATCTCTTGATACTAATGAAAAGTTGATTTTTGCTTCTCCTCCCACCTTACCCAGCCTCCTTCTTTTTCTCTCCATTTTATTGTAATGGCTGACTTAATAATTGTGTGTCTCTTGCTATCAGTACTTGTAAACATTTCCTTCACTTCCATATGGCTAAACATCAACTGAGATATATGACTATAGAGGTGAACCTATAGTAACTTTTAAATGGATTGAAAACCTCCAATATTATTATTACTATAAAATGATATTTTTTAAGTTCGAGTTGATGTCTTTGTCTTTTATTTTCTTAGTGAAATTTGAAATCAACTGGCCTAGATCGAGAAGTCCTATGAAAGAAAAATGTGCCTCCTGACAATAATCAAACTTGTATCCTTCCATTTTTCTATCAGAGAAACCATTGTGGGGGTGCAGGAGTACAGATTTAAATCTTGATGGTAGGCACATTCGTCTTATTCAGTCACAAGAAATTTCCTTGTAAAAATACATTCTATTGTTATATGAATGAATCAGTAACATGTCAAAATTAAATCTATATATATTTTTAATTTTAAATGTTATCTTTTAAATGTTACAGACAGTGGAATTATTCTCTATTTGTTCTTATCTTAACTGCATATATATATATATATATATATATATATATTGAGTATGGATAGGAATCTGACAAAATGATAGTATAAAGAACAAGTAGGAAACTAACATTAATCTAATATGTTTCACTTTATTAAAGCTTTCTCAGACATCAAGATAGAAATGATAAAAAGCAAAGAGATGCAAATTAATGGTATGTTTGGTAATTTCTTATTGGTTAGATATGTATTACATGTAATGAAGTAACAGATAACCTATTTACATTATTCGGACTATTGTCCTCATCTTTGTCGCCATATTTATTACAACATTTTGGCTGTTGTATGCTCTGGCCTTCTTCAGGTGGTTTGAATGTCGAACTGAACTCTTTATTTCGCTCACTGGGGTAGAGAGTTCTAGTTCCATATGCGATATTTAATGGATGTCAGTTATCAGTTATCTCCTGTTAATTTCCCTCTGCAAGTTCTCCACTGCCTTAACCAGGTATTGAACTCACACTCTTTGGGTCCTGTCACTGGATCTAACCAACACCTTTATCCACTATGCCATGTGTCCTTGAAATAGTGTACATAATACCTCATCTCAGAAATATAGACAGATACTCAAGTAACAGATAGTATTCAAATGTGTGTGACAAACATTCTCGACGCTAAAGTGTGTAAAAAATTAGTGAGATGCAGTTGGATGTGTTGATTGAGTACATGTCATGTGTAATGAAGTAACAGATAATATACAAATAAGTAAGAAAATATTTTGCATGCGAAAGTGTGTAAAAGTTAGTGAGATGCTGCAGGATGTTTTGAAAAATTTTTTTTGGTTAGATTTTTTCATTAAAGTATATCTTGCATATATTTTGTAGTTTTATTGATTTTTATGTATTTGGAAGAGATAAGTTAGATTTTTGAATAATGGATTTGTAGGTCCATTTTATATATATATATATATATATATATATATATATATATAATAAGGGATAAAGTTCACTTTTCTTTCCCCAGTTTGGGGAGATAGTATTCAATTGTCAGTGGGCTTGATTGTGAAACTGAATTTATTTATGAAAATCATATTTTCTTAATGTATGTTAGCCAATCCCATCAGAGACAGATGTTGGTGAGATGGCAGTAGAAATTCGAGCATAAACCGATATTCAAAAGAAATCTCTTGTTTCCTTTGTTACAGATAGTAGTCTGGCAAAATGATGCCTGATATGAATATATGTCGAAAGTACAGGTGTATTAAATTACTTCATGCAGAAATAGATGTACCCACTGACATTGTTATCTTCTTGATTCTCTACAGCTTTAAATTTTATACTAAAGAATTATTTATGAATTATACTAAAAAGATTATTTATGACTGTCTGTTTAGTTTAAGTGTCTTAACTGAACAATGCTTGGTTTTTCATTCTAATAAAAATGAAAAATGCATACACCAAGAGCTACCATAGGGATGCTGGGAAAATTATATGGGAACCATATTGATATAAAAATGTGTATTAATGCAGATAATTACACAGCTTACCTTTGTCTTGTATGAAATTACTTGAGAAGAAGAAGGAGGAGGAGGAGGAAGTAGACTCTGTTGGAGCAATATTGCTTACATTGAAAATTAGCAGTTGGCATTCTGGCATTTGGTCACCTGTTCCTTCAAGTGAGTTGATTCTGAGGCATGGACACAGAAAGAGAAACTTGAAAATGATTTCATCGCCAAGGAAAAGAACAAAAAGAGAAAAGAAACAGCAAGCTTCTACAGTGCAAATTGTGGAACCCAAGCTTCTCTGAATGACTGCTGGCAGCAAATTGTCTGCCCCTTCAAGTGAATCCTTAAATACATGACAAACCTTCTGTGGAGTAAGTAGCCATGGTCAAATGCAAAATAAATAAAAGAACTGTTCAACAAAAAGATATAACAAAGTTTCTAATAAAAAGAATGAGAAGCCGGGCAAAAATGAAATAATATCAAGCCAGCAAGCAATATTTGCAAGGCAAATTAACAAGTAAGAAGGCAAAAAGTTCACAAGCTTAGAATTGGCATAGACACACAAAAACAAGTTCGGACAAGTGAATGTAGTATTCTGTCTTCTAAACAAGGCAAATCTGGCCCGTCATGTCAGACTGCAAACTGGCCTATTTTATTGGCTAAGAAAAATATCCCAGTATGCATTTGTATACTTCTGCCTATAAAAGGGGAGGGGAAAGTGTTTTGCAGTCATTCCTTAGTGAGATTGAAATCAACAACCATCAGGCAATGGTATCATAAGGATTGCACGTGTGCTTCTTGCATTGCAAATAGCTGTCTACATGTAACGCACACAAAGCATCATGCCCAATAGCTTTAGGTAATTCATTGTAGTCACTAATGATAGTAACATGCAACTGTCATGATCACCAAGCAATTCTACAAAGCATATTGATACTTTATCTTTTGAATTACTGTCTTTTGTGTAGCTTCAACAAATATAAATTAGATTTGTTTCTTTTTTAACTTACTTAAAGCAAAATGACATTTTAATTTCTTTTTTCTAAGTAGGATGTAAACATCAGTATAAAATCAAGTGCCATATATGATACACACTTGGATGATCATGACTATTTCAAAGCTTATGGCCATATAGCATTGAAACACCAATTCCTGTATGATCACTCAAATTAAGCAATGTTGAGCCTGGTCATTGGGTGATGCCTGGGAATACTAGGCAATGTAAGCTTGGATGTGTGGGTGGCGTATTGGATGATGGCTCGGAATTGTTGATTGGAGAACCAAGTTCCAATTTCCATTGGGTTCATTATATTCACATACATGCAAATACTT
>CAHIKZ030005457.1:62500-135000 GCA_903632075.3 Acanthosepion pharaonis | reverse complement strand
ATGCATGGAAGTCATTTGGGCTTACTATCAGTTTGACCAAGACCAAGGTAATGCTCACACCACCTCCTAGTTAACTATATTGTGAACTGAAAATGCTTGTGGATAGCAGGAGGTCAGACGTGGTGGATACCTTTGTATAACTTGGAAGAACACTCTCATGAGATGGGACACTAGATGCTGAAATACTTCACTGCATCAAGAAAGCTACAAAATCTTTTGTATTCTTCAAAGAAATAGACAATATACAGGCATCATATTACCATCCTTGAAAGAGTACACCAAAAGTTCCTCAGAAGAATCGTGAATATTTCGTGGCAGTCTTAGCTTTCTCCAGAATTTCTGTGTCAAGTACAAACCTGACACAGAAATTCTGGAGGAAGCTAATATCCCCCAGCTAATCATTATCAATCAAATGCACTGGGCAGATTGCTTGGTGTGTATGGATGACTCAAGTTTGCCTGAACTTGCCTTTTTAGGTGAACTATCTGAAGGCAAGTTTCCCAGACACAAACCTACAAAGTGCTTTATAGATTGCATCAAAACCAATCTCAAAGCTCTTGGGATATCACTTGATACGTGGGAACTGGAGGCTGAATGTTGACCTTCGTGGAGAACAACAGTTCATCAAGGTTGTAACCAATTTGAAAAGGACAAGGTGGAACATGCTAAGGTAAAGTGGAATATTTGTAAAGGTAATCTTGAAATGTTATCTTCCACCCTCACCCTACAATGTATGTAGTTTATGTGGTAATTTTGTTCTTTCAAAGGCAGGTCTTCAAAGTCATTTTAGGTCTTAACAAGCTTGATCCATTGAAAGAAGCCAGCAATCAATCCTTTTGCCTTCTTGCACACACTGCCATAAAGTATGCAAGTCAGCTTCTGGATTAACAAGACACATGAAAATTTCCATTGATGCCATGCCTGTTGGTCTTGGGGATCTCCCTTAGGAAAGCTTGTAAAAGTAAGGCTGGCTTAAAAAGTCATCAGAACTCTCATGATTGGTGGGTCTGAAAGTTATATAACAAAAAAAATCTGTTGTGGAGATGGTCTTCTTCTGTCAAGAAGTGACAATCACCATATACATAATCGACTCTCCCATCGAGATTCGACGTATGAGGGTCAAGCAGATCAGTTTCCAGGAAACCGACAGCCCAACACCGGCACGAGATTTGATTATAGTGGTGAAGGCCTCGTGCAGGACCATCCACACTTTTTGAAGGGACAAATACAGAGACTTGGTGCACTGAATGCCACAAGGTTCCCAAACGGCACCTCCGCAGGTTTTGAATTGAGAGTTGTCTTTCTCCTAGACCAGTTGCCATCCAAGGATATAGAACCCAGCCTGTCCTGCTATTTTGCCCATAGCTGGAGGGAGAGGAAGAGGATTAATACCTTTCCCAAGGGTATTAGCACGTAAGTGAATGTAATGGATTCGACTAGAATTCAAACTCGGCTCTGCGATTCCTCAATCCAAGCCACTATCCATTACTCCACCGTGCCTCCTCTAATGGATATTACCATATATATATATATATATATATATATATATATATATATATATATATATATATATATATATATATATATAGAGAGAGAGAGACCTTCATGGAGAAAAAACAGTTCAAGGTTGTAAACAGTTTGAAAAGGACAATGTGAAACATGCTAAAGTGCAATATTTGTAAAGGTAATCTTGAAATGTTATCTTCCACCCTCACCTTACAATGTATGTAGTTTACGTGGTAATTTTGCTCTTTCAAAGGCAAGTCTTCAAAGTCATCTTAAGTCTCATCATGTGTGGTTGTCCTTTGAATCTGATGATGACATATCATTTCTGTATATTATCTGTGAACTCAGAAGTGGCTCTACAACCCCAGGCTGGAGGTGCAGTGTCTGAAACAGTGGGAGCACTGAAAGTCCATTGTCGTAATGACTGCTGACGATGCCCTGTGGCATTAACCTCTGACAGCAGTGAACTTCTGGCATTGAGCCTCCTAGAAGATGACAGCGGCATTATAGATTGTGATTTGCCAGTGTGGTTGATCACTGGTGTGCTCGTCTAGTTCTTTGGGTTTGAGCTTACACTCCTGGAGATTTACAGTATCTCTGTATCGCTTCTTTGGATAGCCTTGGTTCCTCTTGCCATGCAGGAGCTCTCTGGGCAGCAGATGTCTTGGTAAGCAGTGCTCCTTCATGCAGATGACATGCCCTACCCATTGGATTTGGGCCATAATGCTTGATGTGTGAGCACAATCCAGGACCTCAAGGTTGGTAATGCAGTCTTGCTAATGAATTCCGAGTATGGAACGGAGGGCTCGCATGTGGAAGTTCTCCAGCTTTTTGATGTGTCTGTGATGCAGTGTCCAAAACTCACAACCATATAGAAGGAAGGACAAGACCACCGCATTGTACATTCTCAGCTTTGTAGTCAGCTAAATATTGTGTTGACTGATCACTTTGTTGCGAAGTCTTCTTAATGCCTGACTTGCTTTGCTGATTCGGGCATCAATTTCTTTGTCCAAGGAACCATCATGAAAGATGGTACTTCTCCAGTATTTGAAATGCTCAACATTGGCAAGCTGTGTGTCATTGATGATGATGGTCAAGTGCTGGGGCGTTTGGTGTGGGCTGATGAAGAACCTCAGTTTTGCTGAGATTGATTGTCAAACCGAAGAGCTTGGAGGTGTCAGAAAAGTGGTCCAGCATCAGCTGAAGATTGGACTCTGCATGGGTCACTAGTGCACAGTCATCAGCAAAGAGAACTTCCGGGAGGAGATATTGGAGGCTCTTTGTCTTGGCAATGAGTTAATGAAGGTCAGAAAGGGAGCCATCCAAACGGTAGTGAATGTAGACTCCCTGCTCTATATCTTGAACAGTGTGGGTCAGCATGCAGGTGAAGAAGTCATTGAATAGTATTGAAGCTAAGACACAGCCCTGCTTTACAGCACTGCTGATCTCAAAAGTGTCCTTCATGTTACCAGTGGAGAGGACCTAATCAGTCATGCCGTCATGGAAGAGGCTAATTATTGTCTTCAAACTTCAGTGGGAATCCATCACAGTGGGCAAGAATCATATCAACAGTACTTCTGCCTAGCCTGAAGCTGCACTGCACCTCTGGGAGGTTTTCCTCAGAGACTCTGATGAGTAGGTTGAGGATGACCCTGGCGAAGATCTTTCCACCGATGGAGAGAAGTGAAATGCCTCTGTAAATTCCACAGTCAGCTTTGCTACCCTTGTTCTTATAGAGGGAGACAATCAGGGCATCATGGAAGTCATCTGGCATCTTCTCCTCCTCCCAGATGCTCCACAGGACATCAGGAAAGGCCCCCATAGTGTTTGGGCCTGCCACCCTGTAGATCTCAGCAGGAATTTCATCTTTTCCCAATGCTCTGTGTACAATGATGAAATCAATTATGTGCCTGTGTTTTGACCTTGGGTGCATTCAGGTAGTTTTGTATTTATCAGCCGTCCTTAACAAGGTGTTGCTAATGTAGAGGCAGTGTTCTGCACACTTGCCAAGGAGGAGCAGACCATTGAGAAGGAGGTGGATACACCTTCTTCTGGAAATGAAAATCTCAAGCTGAGAGACAGGATTCATAGTGTAGGATTTGTGATCAGAACAGCTCTGTTTAAAAGCATATCAGTTCTCCCAGTTGGAATCAATGAACGCCTCAAAAAACTGTGCATCCCCCTCAGCAAATCTAGACACCTCACGGTCATCAGTGTGTATGCACTAAGAGCCCAGATGATGCCAAAAAGCATTTCTATGAACATCTTGATTTGGTTATCAAGTCAACCAATAAGAATGACAAACTCCTCAACCTTGGAGATTTTAATGCCAAAGTACGAAGAGACTACAATGGCTGGGAAGGTGCTCTCAGCGGACATGGAGTAGGCAAGGTCAATGACAACATTCTGTTTCTCCTTATATATATATATATATATATATATATATATATATATATATATATATATATATATATATACACTCAAATACACAAAATGCAAGAAGTCATATATAGGTATCAGCCAAGCACTAAGCCATAGAGTTTCCCTTCACAAAAGCAACATCAAATTACCCGACAGCAGAAAACTCTTTGTATCACAACACATCTACAAATGTAATGAAGGTAATTTTAAAATAATGCTAATATATCAAACTGACAATTACCTACAAATACAAGAAAAGAACTTCATAAAAAAATTTAAACCAGCACTAAAGAGATCATAACCCCACACACAAAAACACACAGTATACACACATAATAACCGAATATAGTAGTCGATTCTGTTATGCTGACATAGAAGATTACTATGCGATGATAACGGTCATGAAACATCAGACAAATTGTAAATTCATTCATAATGCAGTTCTATGATTAACAAGATATATGCAAAATATATATATATATAAAAACTCTTATCACCAGTTCAAGAAAAACATTTGAATCACCACACAAAAAAATCATTATCTATCTGATATTTATATATATATATAAGTAATGGATTTTTTTTACCACTTTAAACATTATTTTTAGTGGATACTCATAATTATGCCTTGTTTGTGTCAGCTTTCTTATTTTATTTTTTTTTTCATTTAAGATCTTTTTACTCATCACTAGAACTGTTCAGCTCCCCACTTATATATATATATATATATATATATATATATACATTTTTATGTATATACAAGTTTAAATATTTTTACAAGAGTATTTTAATGTAGACAAAATATTTTGGGATTCAATGCACATAAAAATATTTTCTTAATTAATATACATAAAAATATTTTTTTATTTAATACATCTAAAAATAATTTATTATTTAGTCTATAACCAGTTGTATGCAAAGCAGTTTTACAAAATTGGTGTTCATTTATTTTGAGCACTACAGAAATATATCATGTTTTTTTTTCAAGAAGAATTCATTAGTGTGTTTGTAATAATCTTACTCATATTGTTAATTGAAACACTTTATTGAATTCAATGTGTTTGATTTTTTCCTTGAATTTATGTAAGTATTTTTTTTTGGTTTGATGATGTTTCAAGCACAGATTTCTGTGTTTCTCACACTGGCCTCATGTTTTTGAGATCAAAGATTCTGTCTTCTTAAATCTTATAATTTGTGATATAAATTAATACCTTTGAATTAGTACTGTCTTGTTGTCATCATGGTAGTGATTTTATTTTCATAGCTGAATTAAATATATAATTGGAATGAAGAATATAAAAGAACTTGTATTCTTTTTCTGTTGGTAAACTTGATTGCATAACTAGAAAAAACTTTTCTTCTTTGATTTTTTTTTTAAATACCTGTTTGGTTAAGATTGCATTTTATTTTTCTATTTAACCTTTGAACAAAAAAAAAAAATTAATTTATTTCCTTTTTTTACATTAACATTAAAATTTCCAGTTGAAAAGAAAATTTCTCGCTTGATGTAAGTTTGTAGTATATTTTTTTATTTATTTTCTGACAAAAATTTCATGTCTTTGAAAGCATCGTCATTCAGTTATTGAGCTGTGTTCTCTGATGTTTTTCTATGACCTTTTCCTACCTTTCTGCAAAAATGTACTGTTTTCTAATGCTATACCCTATCAGGATATCGGTGATCATGGCTCTCCTGAGATGGCCTTTATTTACCTGTGAATTATGATGACTTTTTGGGAAAGATGCTGAACTGCTTTCCCATTGCTTTCCTCCATATTTTTTAATTCAGAATTTTCCTTCTAGACTGGCTGTCATGCAAGGATAGAGTTCTTAGTCTACTGTGCTGTTCTACCTATTGTTGGTGGAGAGAATAGATGGATTACCGCTTTCCCTGAGGACATTAATATGTAAGTGAACTTGGACAGAACTTGAATCTGTAATGCCAATTTGACCTCAGATATTGTTAACTGTTTAGTTACTTACAAATTGCTGTTAAAATGTGTATCCTATCATAAAAGAAAAATTTCGGTTTTGACTAAATATGGATGTGCATGTGGTATAATGGTTGGAGGCTCAGAACAAGAAATTTGCAAGCTGAGTTCAAATTCTGTTAGGATTTCTAACATTCATTTTTGCACAGATATACATTAGAAAGGTTATGGATCCATCACTTCTCCACTCAATCTCTTGGCTAAACAGAAGGGCAGACTGGACTGTCTAGCCATGGTTGACAATCAGCTCAGCTCCAAGTTCTAAAGATTTTGGCTCTTGAACCATAACTTATGCTTGTTTATCATTCTTTCAATATAAGCAGCAGGCTAGTTCTGCAAGTGCTGAAGAAGTGCAAATGATCCTGAGCAGATGGGCATGCTCATAAATGAGCAGCCATGCTGAAAATGAGAAATTACACTGATTTGCCATATGGGTTCAAGCTGAAACAGCTGTGATGATGAAGAACTAAACCTCAGTTCCTAGTTCTCATCTTGGACTTCTTCCCTTGCAGACAGTAATATATTCTGGCTTCTTACAATTGATGGTTAGTCCTCTCTTCCTGCTTTCTTTTACTACTCTTCAAGAAGTAAAAAACAAACAAACAAAAGACCTATTATGGCAATGATCATGTCAGATACTAAAGAGGTGCTACCAAGTGATTGACAATTAGTAGCCTTAGATATTCGTCAGAAACTAGTTTTGATGCTGACCAAATAATTTCCAAAGAAGTAAAAAAAAAAAGTTTTAAAAAACAGCATTGAAAAACAGAACTTTGTTTGCTTTAAGTTTTATACATTTTTCAATGGGAAATATTACTAATTCAGATTGGGATATTATTTTTATGGTATGTTGTTTCAGTAACCTACCGTAGCAGTCATATCTGGTCTAGTGCTCCCACTACATATCTCAAGATTCTCTAAAAGAAGGTTCTCTAATGCAATTGCTCTGGCTTGACATCTCACCTTCACTTGCTTTCCTACCATCGAGACATGGTTTCCCTCTTGGCTACAGATATTTTCATGGCAACTATTCTGATGAGCTTTTATCCTAAGTGCCTTGACTACATCAAGTTAAGCATGTTACTAGATTGGCAACTAGGTTTTATCTGATTTACAGTTGAGCAAGCTAGATAAAACCATTTCTTCCATTCTAATCGTTCCTTTTCTCACACTTTTTGCCTGTGGAACTTTCTTCCAATTTCTTGCTTCTCTGTCACTTACAATCTTAGAAAATTTAAATGCAATGTCAATCACCATCTTCTGTCTTTCTGAACCCTGTCCTTTATTGTTATTCACTTTTTCTCACTGAAGGCTTTTCATTCTCTTTCACGCTCTATAACCCCCTGTGTCCTAGCGGCATTATCACCATGCTTGGGGTGAAATGATTACAAAAATATATAAGCACAATCATTGCTTTTACTGTCTTGATGGTAATATCAACTCTTTCCTTATGACAAAACATTTGGCATTCATTGACTGAGCAGCCAGTGCTACATGCAATTTATAAAGTCTTTCTCTGTAAACAATTATTCAAGAAAATAGTTTCTAAGGTCCAGTAAATGTTATTGTTCTTTCTAGTACCTTCACAGGGCTGGGGATTTAGCGGGTTTTCCTTCTTAACCTTTTGTTTGATGTAGATCATCAGCATCTTCCATTTGGGTATGACGATAAGCTACATCTGTGTCCTGGGTTAGACGATAAACTATGTCCAGCAGCAAGGCCTCTGATCAGGAGGCTTTGAGGAGCATGGAACCACCTCTTAATTGCTGGTGAATTCCCAGGTCCACCCTGATCTAGGGTGGTAGCACCTTTTAGGGTCCCAGCTATGGGCATATAGTTAATCCCAAAACGGGGATAAAAACACTATGGAAGTGTAAAAATAGGTTTTAATACCAAAAGTACTTTATAAAAAATTATTACCAGCAATACATTTTTGAAAGAAAAAAAAAATTACCAACAATACATTTTTGAAAAAAAAAATATTACCAGTAATAGATTTTTGGAAAAAAATATTACCATCTATGCATTTCTGCAGAAAAAATATTACCAGCAATACTTTTATTGAAAAAAATAATTACCAGCAATACATTTTTGAAGGAAAAAATTATTACGAGAAATAGATTTCTGACGAAACAAAATATTACCAGCAATAAAAATTTTGTCGGCATTAAATAACCCATTGAGGTTGATATGGTGTAAACCAAACCAAGCCAAAATCATCAGCATCTTGACCATGTCATTATTTTCTCTTTGAGTTACAAATGCTGTCCATTTTAGTTGTTTCTGCTGTTGAAAGTTCTTGAGTGAGTGATGTGGTTTCTGTTGTCTGGCACAGTTCTTTGTTGAGCAATTCTCTTGCACCATTTCACAAGGTTTGAAGAAGGATAGTCCTTACTGAGACCTACTGGCTCAAAGCCATTTTTAATCATCTGAGAAACTGGTTGTATACAGCTGATAGTTTAGGTATTTCTGAATGAGTTTAGTGCCATGCATGGTATCCAAATGAAATTCTTGATCTGATAAGACTATTTAAGAACATGACTCGAGTTTTAGGATAATGTTTTTTTTTTGTTAGCAGCTTGTGGTGTCTGGTGAAACTATCCTTAGCACAGTGTGTGTTCAGTTTCCATATCATTGATATTAAATTTATTATAACTGATCCATCCATCAAGGTATTTGAATTGTTTAATATTTACTAATTCCACGTCTTGAATTTTCATGAAGGATTCCAGGTACGTGTCATCACTGCTTTCATTTCAATTCCAGATCATTGTTTGATTGGGACTGATAATTGTGAAATGTTTATTCACTGAAAGAAGTAGAGCAAAAGTTTCTGACAAGATAACTGTTCCTGAATGGTTAATTTCACTGATCGCTTGATTTATCAAGGATATTTGAGACGAATAAAATTGGCCATTAGTATCGGCAAAATATTCTCTCCCGTTCAAATGCTGAACATCCTTTGTTAGAAACTGATTACATGTCATAAGGGTAGAACAAAAATATCTCTTTGCAGCTGCTTGTCTATAAAAATACCCAAGTGTGCCACTAATGCAAGAAATAAGATCGCAGACAGATTTAGATCTTGGTGTTAATAGACTGGAGCTTGTGACAATGTATCATACTCAAACACACACACACAGCATTGTGTTGTGCATAATAATTGAACCTTCAGCTTAATAATGTAGCTTTGAACTGTAGACTTTGCCTGTGGGCTGTATCTCTCACCTTGTTGAGTCAGAACATAAACTTGGTCTGAAAGTTTAAATGAATCGGCATTGAAAGGAAGCATGCAACCATAAAAAAATACCTTTGAAAAGTACATTATCAGTCATAGCAATGGTAAACTGATAATGGTTGTAAATGTATAGTAATATATAATTACTGAAGTCTGTCTGCTGGTGTTGTGGAGGTGTTCACGTGCATCCTTCATATATATATATATATATATATAAGAGAGATGATAGAACAGAGCAACCTACACCAACACCACAAGACAGGAAAAGAAAATTATAAAAGTTCTAATAAATGTTACTAGAAAGGATATATTATACAGGTTTCTAATATATATATATATATATATATATATATATATATATATATATATATATTTGGATAGATGTGAGTTTGTGACCCTGGGTTTCACGCTTTAGTGATCGTCCGACAAACTGATTAATTTTTTTTAAATTTTGGGTTTATGTAGATTGCGTGTATTGGTGTTATTGTGGAAGTGGTGGGGGAAACTTAGTCACTTTTGTCATCGTACTAATGCAAACATCAATGTATGCAGACACATATACATACTTGGTCGTCCGTCGGGACTCATACATATATATAAACATATGTAGACAGTTTCGGCTATGACACATGTATGTATACGGGTGGTGTTGTGTCCTCAAGGAAACATGGCACAGTGGATAAAGGCGTTGGTTAGATCCAGTGACAGGACCCAAAGAGTGTGAGTTCAATACCCGGTTAAGGCAGTGGAGAACTTTCAGAGGGAAATTAACAGGAGATAACTGATAACTGACATCCATCAAACATGGCACGTGGAACTAGAACAGTCTACCCCAGTGAGTGAAATAAAGGGTCCAATTCGACATTCAAGGCCGGACCGTACAACGGCCGAAACGTTGTGATAGATATGGCGAAAAAGATGAGGACAATAGTCCGAATATTGTAAATAATGTACATAATACCTCATCTCAGAAATATAGACATATATATATATATATATATATATATATATATATATACATTTTATCTAATTTTTCTTCTGGTCGTACAAGAGTTTCTTTTCGGGGCACAAAGTGTGTAAAAACTGTTGAAGTTTTGCATATTCAAGTGCTTTTGGCTATTCTTTTAGCATTTATCAATGATGATTTTTTTTTTTTTGTTCAGTTAAAAACAGAAAATAAAAATAAAAATCATCCTTGATAATGACTAAAAGGATAACCAAAAGTGCTTCTTGGATATACTGACCATTCGGACAACTTTTATACGAAAACACATGAGAAAAATTAAATAAGAATCTTAATCACAATGCCTTGTCAGTTGGCTTTAATGAAATTTGTATAAGAGAGATTGATGTCCAAATACACACACACACACACATATATATATATATATATATATATATATAATGAGAAACATACATATATATATATATATATATATATATATATATATATATATATATATATATTCAATAATTTAAGAAAAGTTCAAGTGACTGGTTAGTCAAGTCAGCCATTTTAATTTTTTCACTTCAGATTACACAAAATCCACATATGCGTGAGTGTGACATGGGGGCATTTAAGAAAAGCACATTCACAAATTTGTCAATATTAACACTTTTAAATAACCAATAATCCAGGTGGTTCTTGAAATGAAGATTTTATTCATCTTGGAATCTGTTAATACATCTAATCTACTGAATATCATGGAATTGGACGGCGACATACAGTTGCCAGAATCCATGCAAGCAGTGTGATTAGATGGAACCTATAAAAAATCAGTTTGAAGATCTTTAGTATGGTTGTTATATATTTTTAAGATAATATTTATGAATATTGCTCTACAGACAATCAGTTGTAGCTTGTGGTTAAAATTAGTGAAGTTGCTGCCTCAGAAAATTGTTAAGAAATATTCTTGCGTTCCGTGTAATACTTGCTGCATTTCTCATTATTAAACTAAGCTGATGTGCATAACAGGAATGAAATGTGTTTTGCCTTGAAACACACTTCAGGTATAAATGTTTGGTAAATCTGCTAAACACTCGTATGGATCACCTGTTTTTTAATGGATCTCCTCTTTATACCCTTGCTGATAGAGCACTAAACCTGCCTGACTACAAATTTGAAACATGCCAGAGTTTCATTAGAAACTTCACTAGATTTAAATTTAAAACCAGTTATTTATTATTTTGGGTGGGAAAGGTTATGTGATTAGCATTTCAATGCAAGACTTTTGAGTTGGCTAACCAGATAAGTCACTTGATCTTTTCTTAATTTATTGAATATAATAGTTCAAGTTATCTGTTGACTGCTTTAAGGTAGAAGTTCTGCTAACCTAAAAAAGATGGTCAATTCTCAGTTTTCATATATATCATATATATATTTTATTATCATATATATAACTTCATTCCACATAGCCTGCAAACAAGTTCCAGCTTCTCTATCGATTCAACTAGTGGCAGACCGGATGCTGATCTGTCGAACTCAGGAATTAACTTTAAATTGAATTTTGAGTCTGTCATCGTCTGTCAATTGCCAAAATAGCTTGTGTTCATCTTGTCTGGTTCATCTTGTCTGGTTTTCACATGTCCACACGTCTATTGTGCGTCTCTTGAATGAGAAAAACACTGGTGTTATATAGCTCTCCCAGTCCCAGAACCACGCTGACTATTGGCTAATACCTGTCCAGTATTGTTCAAATACAAATGGTCTGCACCCCTACTCTAAGTAGAACGTCTTCTCTCAACACCTCATTGTGGAAGGGGACGCAATACCTGGTGCTTACAGCATCATATACAACCAACTTGGAGTCTTTCATCAGGCCGACTCAACTCTCTGTGACATATTCATATATATATATATATATATATATATATATATAAACCAGTTTTATTAAATCCCTGTGCCAAGATCTGTCTGTTCAACTTTTTTATTATATCTTTAATTTTAATATTATTCTATATAATAAAAAGTTGAACAGACAGAACTTGTTATTCCTGACTAAATAGACAATATATCTATCTATCTATCTATCTATATATATATATATATATATATATATATGTGTGTGAAAAGTGTATATAAATATAAATAAATATATATATGTATAATTATTTATATATTATAATGTATGTACTTATTAGAAAGCGCTCAATATCAGAGATAGAGCTAACATATTTGGTTGGATAGATGTGAGTTTGTGACCCTGGGTTTCACGCTTTTTAGCGATCGTCAGACAAACTGATTAATGTTTTAAAAATTTGGGTTTATGTAGATTGCGTGTATTGGTGTTATTGTGGAAGTGGTGGGGAAATTTTGTTGTTTTGTCATTCATCGTGCTAACGCAAAACATCGATGTATGCAGACACATATACATACTTGGTCGTCCGTCGGGACTCATACATATATAAAACATATGTAGACAGTTTCGGCTATGACATGTATGTATACGGGTGGTGTTATGTCTATACATATGCATTTGTATGTTGAAATTTAAACATTGGAAGTGTGGCGGAAATGTCTCGTTAATGTCTTGTGAATTTGGAGTGATTTCATATGACTGGCCAATACCCACTTTCAACAAGCAGATACAGCCACAGATGTTACAAGTCAGGTCTTCCTTAAATCCCTTTCCTGGATGGGGTGACACCTCCTCCATATGCCAAGCCTTATGCTTGACTTCTGCATTTTTAATCCTTCTTTCCTTTCACAGCCTGCACGATATCACCCCTCCACCCATTTCTATCCTTTGCTTTTTTCTCCCACATCTGACTATTAATGCAGGCTTTCTTAAGGGAGTCTGTTAGCAGTCTCTAAAAGGTTTTTGGTGTTTATAAGCCAGTCACTTGCCATCTCTAAGTTTGCCATACATGGCATTTTTAGGCATCCAACTGTTCTCAAGGCCAGTAACATACATACACACACACACAGAGCAAGTTATTGCAGATCTTCAGGCTGATTTGGTTGAAATCTAAGTATCGAACACTTTCTAAAATTTACTAGCGAATTTCCAGGTATACTTTATCTTATATATATATATATATATATATATATATATATATATATATATAATTAATGCAAATTAAAAATTTGTAACTTATTGATATTATCTTCAGCATTCTGACTCCAGAGTTCTGTAGAGAAACTTTTCTGTAATTGTTTGGTCCACTCATCAGGAGGTTTCAGCAATCGATTGTTGATTTTTTTTTTATTTTACTTATTTTTATTTTATAAGTTATAAAATTATATATATATATATATATATATATATATAAATAAAAGTAACTATTGAAGTCAACACTTCGAGGCCTGACGATTGCATCCAGCATGAAACAGACTTTTGCCTCTAAGTATTGACTTCAATGTTCACTTTTATATTTACACACACACTATCTCTGACATTGAGCACTTAATCCCATAAATATAGGATACCTTAAGACTATATATATATATATATATATAATCAACTTTTATCAAACATTTCTCAGATATCTTGGCCTCATGAGAGTTTTGATGCAAAACTCTTGAGTTGTCTAACCAGATGTCACTTGTACTTTTTCTTAATTTATTGAATATTATACCTCTAGTTCTTTTAGCAGAATTTATGCAAATGTGAAAGAACACATAAAATTCTTGTAGTTTTCATGTATGTTCTCAGTTGTATATATATATATATATATATATATATATATATATATATATATAAACAACAAAAATAATAATATTGAAAATAGGGCTAATAATATCTAGTAGAAAGACCAGTGAAAATTTCACAGTTTTTTTATTTTAATTTTCTGATGAATCTTAATTTGTCAGTTAATGATGAAATAAGGTTATGGAGAGTTCTATGACATTAAAATATCCACAGAAATTCCCCTCTTGCATTGTTAAACTTTTGAGCTTAACAACTTCGACAAAATATTGCAATAACAATAATAAATATGAATGCTGTTCATTATTTATGAAGTAAGGGGGCACAAATGAAAAGATTTGTAATCGACAACTTTTCCTACTTTTTTTTTCTTCACTGGAACAGACATTGAACAATTCTATCTTCGCTTCTTTCTTTCTTTCATTTTCTTACTGAAACCAAGTAGCATTTCTGATAGGTCATTTCTGTGTTTTCACATGGTCTAGACAGAATAGTCCATATATTTATGAGGTATTGGCAGAGCGTAACGGTCATGTAAACTATGTAATAGACAAGTAGAATTATAATAGGATTGATTATTTGTAGGCCTTTTGACCAAATGGAATCATGATGATAAATATGTCAAAAATCGGAATTAATAAAGAATTTATGAGAGACTGAGTAAATTTTACACCCAGATTTTTATATAACAATATTCTTAACTCATTCCAGGCCAAATAGTCTATTGGTCCATATTTTGTATGACCTCTTTTTCCTTTTGATTACTGCATTGGATGTATTGGGGCATGCTGAGAATGATGTTGTTATACGAGCCAACTGTGATTTCTTTTATTCAGTTTTCTTTAATAGCCTTTCTTTGAGCTTTGTTGACTAAAGATTTTTTTTTTTTGCAACTTTGTTTTGAACAATTTACCATAAATTTTCAATTGGGCTCTTTCTAGTTCTACATACCTTGTGCCATTTATCATTGTTCCTGAAAGCAAGAAGTTGAGTCCAGCTTTTCCAGATATAGAGTTAACACACCAAATCATCTAGTTTGGTTGGTGCTTCATAGTCTGAATCGTATACTCTTGTCTTCCGCTCTCCAGTTTCCGTGTTGCTTAGAAATTGCCAGATGCTTGGATTTTATAGCTCTAAGTTAGCTGTTGTTTACATGCTGCTTTCCATGACATCAGACAACATGAAACTATTATAAAACTGTAATTTACAGCATTTTCAAGCTGGGTTGCACGTTCTAGTAACTTGTTGGTTATTGTGCAGTAACGTGCTTCATCAAATGGTCATTTCTAGTACTTGTCTTTCAGTGGCTAAATGTACCTGAATTCTGGAATTTCAAGATAGCCGTGTCTACAGCTGTCTTGCTGCAACCTAATTTTACACTAATTTAATGTTCAGAATAACCACGAATTCAAACAATTATCTAAGACTTTTTTTTTTTAAAAAAAAATATATAAAAAAAAATGTATAAACATAAAAAAATGTCTTAAATAATTGCTGGACTTTGTTCATTTCATAATGTACGACATCATTTGTTTACATTTGGATATGCATTTAGCAGATATGAATGAATGAGAGAAAATCATGAAGAATTGTGTTTAAAAACAGTAAAACCGACCTTGCTAACTGAATGCTCCTCTGTGGCCCAATCAGATAAGGCACATCAGGCTATATGACGATTTGGTAAAGGATACGATAAAGGTTCAATTCCTGTCGGAGGACGCATATTTTCTATGAAAATTTCTCAGACATTCAGGCTGGTAAGTGTTGTTTAATACTGTTTATTATAAACAGAGCATTTACTTAAATATTTGTATCCATAAAAAATAAAAAATGTCTTAAATAATTGTCGGACTTTGTCCATTTCATAATATATATATATAGATACACACACACACAGACCAGGGTGTAGATATAAACATTGGTTATGCATCCTCAGATATGAGTGGCCAGCCATCCTATATATATATATATATATATAAAGATACACCTAGTGAGCCAGACAAACCTACCTAGCCAAGCTTTCCCTGACGATCCGTTTAGGTGAAACCTAGGTAGGTTTGTCTGGCTCACTAGGTGTATCTAGGTTTGCTTCTACGATTGTATTGAGCTTTTTGTTAGTTAGTTGTTACTCGTATCGGGGTTTTTTTTTGGGCTTCAGACCTGCATCTGTGCGATTTTTTGTCGGCAGAAGTTCATGTTTGTAGCTCTTTCTTTTTTAAAACCTTTTTTCCCTCGAAATTGATTTGATTAACAAATCAAAATTGAGGGTTTTTCAAAACGAGTCTAGTTATTTATATTTATATATATATATATATATATATATATATATATTCACACACGCACACACACATATATTGGTGTTTTGTCTATTCTGCCATTGATGCTTACAATTCATTTTTTTCATTTTCAGTAATAAAATTATGCTCAATGCTTTGTGTACATTCAATTCTGACAATTGATTTTTCTTCAGTTTTTCACTGAAATTTGATATTGAAATAATTTACAATGAGTTTCTAAGTATGCTTTCATTATTTGCTACATCACTTCATTTACATGAATGAATGTTTTCACATAATCATTTGCTAAATCTGCTCTGATACAATGGGGTCAAAAAAATTACATAAAAAAAGATATATATATATATATATATATATATATATATATATATATATATATATGTTTGTGGTGAAGTTGTTAGAAATTTTGCTTCTTCGACCATGAAGCCCAGGTTCAAGTGCAAGAAAACAAAATATATATATATATATATTTATATATATTTGTGCATCAACCTTTCTTTTAAACATCTTTCATTACATATGACAGGCAAGGAAAACTTAATTGTTTCTTTATTTTGTCACCTGCTCATGATCATAGACTCGCACAAGAAGTGATTTTTTTTTTTTTTTTTCTTTTTAATGTTTCAATATCACTGTTGGCTGAAGTGATTTCCAAAGGTGAGAAGTACGAGTACGTAATTTCACTCCAAGCAAGGCAATAGTGCCTCTAAGACACAAGGGGGTTACCATTTATTAGGGAATATAAGAAAAATATTATTAAGGAGTGAGAACAATAAAAGAAGAAGAATCAAGAAAATAATAGATAATGATTGACACTGAATTTAATTTTTGGAGATCAAAGATGGCTGAAAAGTAAGAAGCCAGAAGAGATTTTCACAGGCAAGAAAAGAAACTGTTAGCAAAGAACTTGGGGTTAAATCTATCCAGTTAAAGTGTGAAATGATGAAATCTTGCTTTTTTATTTATCTCCAACTTCATGATTTTATAGCTCAGTCCAGAGTAGGGGTTGTTCAGACTGACTGGGAAGAGAATGCATCATTCCAATGTCTTATTTCAAACTCCTTCAAATTCTGCATGTTCTTCTGTGTATGCTAAATGGCATAAACATATGCAAATCACTCAGGCACTGCCCAGATAAATGCATATTCATTACCTATAGAATGTTACATGCAGACAATATGAGATGGAGAGAGAATTTGCTCTTCTTTCTTTGAAAGATTAAAGGAAATATTGATGTGATATTAATGTGGATGATCGTGAATGCAATGTTGTCTGGGAGTTGGGCGGTGTGAGCCTTTCCTTCTCCAGTGTTGATACTACATGATACGCACTTTTGGCACAATCAGCAGCACTTGACAGACACTTAATCAGTATTCGTCTGCAAGAATCAATAATGAGGTTTCCTCCTTCACCTTCTTGTGTGCAAATCTCGATGGGTCTCTCACGGGGTGGGAGGGCATTGGAAAGAGAAAAATCACTGAAAATTGGTACATCATCAAATGTAGAAAGAGATGACATGAGGTGTAATCAGATGCCAAACCTGCTACAAGAATCGCTGAATTCGATAAAATTCTTAGAGATTGTTTTGTTTCTGGAAATGATTTTGTTTCAAATCATATTGTGTCAGGATATCTTTCTTTCTCTCTCTCTCTTTCTATTTATTTATTTATATATACCAGGTGTAACAGCAAAATTGTCCATTTGTTAGATTAAGCTTTGAACTGATGTATCTTAGAAATGATTAATGATATCTTACTTGAATTCTCTGAGGTTTTTATAAAACTATTGGTCTCTACTTTGAGCAATAATAAGAATGTATAATTACTCTCCAAGCTTAACAAAACAATCCTGATGAAATCGCTCATAAACGAAAATGACATGTTCATCATTAATTAGTCATAGCTAAGGATTAGAAGCTCATGAAGGACTGAAATAAAGTTAAAATATTTATATATTATTCCAGGATCATTTTATAACTTATTCAAAATGATCCTCACACTCTCTAACCTTCTAACTGGGAGTAAGAAGGTGCTTCACAAGTTTCACATACTATTTCTATTTCAAGTCTTTTTTCACTTTGGACTGTCATAGCTGAAACTCCTCTCTCTCTCGTGCCAAACCTCTTATGAATTGAGTTGGATCTTTTCTAATTGATGTCTTTAGCTCTAAGTTAAAATTATGATCTGTCTTGCTGTTGTGACCTACTCATCCAGTTTTCCTGTCTAGTGTTCCCTGTTTTTTTAAACTTATTCTCCATTCTCTTGATGGTTTTTGAATAGACTTTGAAGATGGAAGCCAGAGTATGAATGTTGGTACCATTACTGAAGATCTGAATGATCTTTTTCCTCTCACCATTAGTCATTTGGGAAGTTATTGGGGCTGAAACAAAATAATTTTAACCTGTTCTCTTTCTAACTGAATAATTTGAAGTTTTTTTTTTCCAGTGATTCTTATGGCAGATGGTGTCAAGATGGCTAAATGTCTTATCTGAAGGCTGGAAAAAAAACTTAATTAGTTTAGTGGTTTTTTAGACATTAAATATTTTGGGAGATGGATAATTATGCTGTTACATGATTGGACAATTTTGATGCTACATCTGGTGTAATATATATATGTATATGTGTGTGTGTGTGTATATATATATATATATATATTAAAACTAAATAGACATTTGTTCCTCTCTTTTTTATATATATATATATAATATATATATATATTTATTTATTTTAAAAATAAATATACATTTGTTTCTCTCTTTTTATATATATATATGGGATATTTGCCTATATATATATATATATATATATATATATATATATATATATATATATATATGTGTGTGTGTGTAGTCATCCACAGATGGACTTTCACTGTTTCACAGCTCATCAGTGTGGCTAGACATCTGATTGCCTCAAGCTGCGGTCAAAACCCAAGTCATTGCCACACAGCAAGGATGAAGGTGAATTTAAATGTCTTTATTTTTAAATAAACATGACAGTGACTAAGAGAACTCATTTTTTTTTTGTCATAGAATCTTGCATTAGCAGCAGTAATATTCACTTTTCCTCCCCGAGAGCTCAACTGAACTAATTTTTTTTTGTGGGGGGGAGCATATATATACTATCATCCATACACAGACTGTTTCACTGTCTCACAGCTCATTAGTGTGACTAGACATTCAATTGCCTCAAGCCATGATCGATATGTATATTTAGGTAGAATATCTTCATCCAACTTGTTTCACTGAATAATATAGACACATTGTGTCTATTATTTTTATACTGATCCTTTCCAGTTGTCTAGTCAGTTTCTTGATGTTAAAATGAAATTCAACAAGGAATGTGCGATAGTTTTTTTGTTTTTTTTTTAACTCAAATCCTTTTGATGTTTTCTGAGATCATTGCGATAATATTTGTTGTTACCACAGTAAAATAAAACCTAAGGAAGTTTCCTTATCAATAGAAAGAATTATGTGCTGAGAGTCATTGAAAGGAGAAGGTTTAATACCAAAAACCCGTGGGAAGAGTTGAGAGTTTAATTCACATATAAATGACTTGAATTGTATGCTGAGCAGTTCAAACAATGTAAAAGTTACCCAGACTTAAGGAGTAATGTTGATTGATGCACAGCTGCAAATGCAAGCTGTAAAATAAAAACTTTGTTTTCATAAACAACAAATTTGGAGTTGATTCTCCTGGTTGAATGTGATTTGAGACAAGAGAGGGGGGTGGGATAAGCCACTCAAGCTCACTGAGGAGGTTAAGGTGAGATTGTCATATGAGAGATTGGGAGAAATGAATTCCCCGAAAAGATGTCAATAAATATGAATGTGCAAAGTGAATTCACCAGTAGGTGACGAGTCAGAGCAGAAGAGACAGACAGATGCAGAAGAGCAGCCCACATGATTATCTGCCAAAGAGAAGACTCTGACTTTAGCCTTGTGCCAAACTTTACCACATTTTTGCTAGGTCAACAATAGTATCACTTCTGATTTAGATACGGGCTTGGCTGATAATTAATTGCATGCAAACTCTATCATAAACTTTTATTATACAGAGGACTGATATAAAAACAGTATTTACTTTTATTCTATTTATTCAAGTGTTTTTTTTTCTCTGTATGTCATCACCCTGCTTGGACCAGTTCAACACAAAGATGCCTGCAGTCTTGGCCTCCTTATGATCAAACTTATAACACAACGTGGGATAAGGCAGGTCTGAAGATCGATGTGATCTTCATCGATCAGCTATGGTGTTGGAAGTTTAGGACGAATGGCTAGGGTGTTCCGTGATTACATCATCTTCAGGGGTAAATTACAAAGACAAACTTATTCTGTGATAAAATCTGCATTCCATTGTGATGGTGATTTTTAAAAACATGCGTGAACCTGCTCTGTTATAGTTACTTTAGAATTTTAAAATTTATCTATTGTATTCATGGTAATTTGTGCAAAACAAGCGTTTCAATATAAGCTGAGCAGCAATTAGTAGAAATGTAAAATTGCATTAAAGGTTATATGCACTTTAATATGGTGTTGCTATATTTGTAATAAATTTTGTTCAGTGTTGGTTTGTTGCTTTTGTTATAGTGTGCCTTGGGAAGTTGAAGCTTTTGTTTATTATTTCCATTTATTTTGTTTCTTATTTTATTATATATATATATATATTACTTCCACATTATTTTTAGTGGACACCCATATTTGAATAGATGCTCTTGTTATCTATTAAACAGTGTATTTATTTTCATCTACCAGCCTGAATATTAGAGAAATTAGAAAAACATGTTCTTCAGCAGGATTCAAACTTGCATTCCCCAAGGTGAAACTGTAATTATATCTGATATCCTTTAATCACTTGGCTACAAAGAACCTATGACCAAACCTGAATAGTGCTGTTAAACAGACTTGATCCTTGGAACATTCATCTCTGCTCAGTTTCGTATCCTAACATAAACCAAGGAATTTCAAATCCTGCCAGATTCTGCTCTTCTCCAGTAGTTCCACAATGGAGAGCACTGTCTGTTATTCCTTGAAGGATATGTCAATGCACCTGTAACCCTTATATATAAAAAACAGTCCTAAATTGTTTTACTTCCACCACTATGTTCACATAGTTTTTAAGGGTTATATAATGTGCTTTTTTTTTTTCTTTCCAGTCATGTTTTGAATAGTTTCAAGGAAAGAGTTGAGTTTTTATCTTGTCAGACCATGATATTTTCTTCCAGAATGAAGAAAGCTCTTTGAGATGATCATGATAAAAAGTTAAAGAGACTTTTCATGATGGGCCTAAAGATGTTTTTTTTTTTTTTTCTTTCTGGGAGTCTGGTACTGTAATTCTACCTGGTAGGAGTATCTGACTAATTGTACCTTTGCTCACTTCTGTCTCAGCTGCCTGCAGGTCCTTCAGGAGATCTCTCAATAGCAAATAGGTTTCAGGTTATATTCTAACAAATGAATGGAACTGCATGCTTACAAGGATGTCCTGTTTGATGAAGATTTGTTGTCAGGCCATATTACTTACATCATCAAGTAATAGCTTTTATCACCTTGATGGGAATATGAAATTCATTGGAGATCTTTTGCTATCCCATTCCACAATTATGACAGTCTACAAACTACTTGAGAGAGCTCCTTTGCCATCACCATTGTGAAAACATTTACCTATACCAGCCAGAATTTCAATGTTTGTTCAAAGTGCATACAACACTTTTAAATTGTCACTCTTTGTGCATAGTACGCTCTGGTTTGGTTGTTTTTGTTAGGGGCATGTCAACACCTGTAAGGGTTATTTCATGCTGCAATCCAAATATTTTGTAAGCATTTTTTTTTTTAGATAATACTGGCTTTAGTGATACAAGTCTTACTAATTAATCCTTAGCTTGGGGTACAGGTGGATTCATACCATTTTCAAAGTTATTTGCATGTAAATGAATGTAATGAACCCAACTAGAATTGGAATTCAACTCTCCGATTAACAATTCTGAGCCATTATCCAATATACCAAGCGTACAGTCTCCTACCTAGGTACCAACCAGGCTTGACATTGCTTAACTTTGGTGGTGTGCTCTAGTTGGTAAGAGGAAACTTGGAAATTAATAATTTGAATAGAATTCTAAACTGCAGTTTTTATTCTCAATGTTGAGTATGATTATCACAAGACATGATTATGGCTGATGCTAACCTCCAATATAGTAACTTACTAGGCCTTCTTGGTCTTGCATTTCCACTGACATGAAGTAGAATGATTATTTTGAATCAACTGCTAAGTCTGCTACTCGGAAATGTCAGTTCACTGTGTCATGCTAGACAATTTTTCTCCCCAGAATCTATCTTATATATTTATAAGTCTACCATTTGTCTTTGCATTAATTATTGCTGCCACATATAGCTTGATGTTTCTGCTATGTATTAGAGTTTCTTAACAAAATCTAAAGAAAAATTTGCAACATTATCAGTCCTGACCTGATATCTCAGTTCCAGGAACTTTCCCACTGTCATAACGTAGCATTCCTGTTTATTTTCTATAAATATTTTCATGGTAATTATTTTGATGAGCATTTTTCATTGGTACCTTGACTGCATGACTTTAAGCACAGTAACAGATTGGCAAGTAGGCATGACGGTCACAAAAAACATGGGATTTCTTTGTTCAGAGTCCGTAGTGAATGGCTTTCAAGTTATTTTCTGCATACAAAACATTTCAATTGAACTCTGGTTGGTCAGAGTAAACTTGCAAATTAATAATTTGAATCTAATTCAATTGTAAACTGCAATTTTTATTGTTTTATTCACAATTTAAGAATGTGTTCAAAGTTTTTGCCTGTCAGTTATTGTTATGTAGTTGTTTCGCAGTGGATGCTTGTATTTGTACTAAGTCAGTCCTGAAATAGGTTCAACGTACAAAATGTCAGGAAATTGATATAATAGGTAATGATGCAGCAATCTAGTTGTGGTGGCTGATACTTTAATCTCTGAATAATGGTTGTCTGACATCGACTGACTGACCAACTAACTGTGCGACTGACTTCCTGAGCGACTGCTACTACTCCTACTTATTATTATAGGTGGGAGAGTCTATTAACAATAGAATAGGTGTGTTTCACTATAACAATTATATGTTTAATTTAGCAGATACATTTGTGCAGAGACAAGTTTCTTATTTCTGCTTAAACATAGAATATCCTAAATATTTACATATATGAACTCCATTTTTAGATTTGTAGCAACATCAGAATCTTTTGCTTAAACAAAATAAATGAATTATAAATAAAACTGCCTGTGAATGTATATACCATATATATATATATATATATATATATATATATATATATATATATATATATATATACATATATACATATATACTTGAGGATGGTGAGTTTTTATGAACAGTTAATGATTGCACATACACAAGTAAAATTTTTTTTTGGAGGGGTTAAAATTCATGCAAAAAATTTGGGGTTGACACTATACATAAAGAGTTTTCTCCAGTTCAGTAGTTATTGTCACTCTTTCTCGTACAGATAGAATTTACATCCTACTTACCCTTTGATGTAGCCTGGAATGTTAACATTTTGATCATGTCATTATTTTTTTTTTTTTTTTGAAGTTATGTGCTATCCATTTTGGTTGTTGCCGCTCTTGGTAGTCATCAAGTAATGTTCAGTAGTTATTGTCACTCTTTCTCGTACAGATGGGAATTTCCATCCTAACCCTTTTGATGTAGCCTGGAATGTTAACATTTTGATCATGTCATTATTTTTTTTTTTTTTATTGAAGTTACATGATCCATTTTGGTTGTTGCCGCCTTTGGTAGTCATCAAGTAATGTTCAGTAGTTATTGTCACTCTTTCTCGTACAGATTGTGAATTTACATCCTACTTACCCTTTGATGTAGCCTGGAATGTTAACATTTTGATCATGTCATTATTTTTTTTTTTATTGAAGTTACATGTGCTATCCATTTTGGTTGTTGCCGCTCTTGGTAGTCATCAAGTAATGTTCAGTAGTTATTGTCACTCTTTCTCGTACAGATCAGAATTTCCATCCCATTTACCCTTTGATGTAGCCTGAATGTTAACATTTTGATCATGTCATTATTTTTTTTTATTGAAGTTACTCCATTTTGGTTGTTGCTTGTCATCAAGTAATGTTCAGTAGTTATTGTCACTCTTTCATTTTTACAGATCAGAATTTACATCCTACTTACCCTTTGATGTAAATGTTAACAATGTCATTTTTTTTTTTTTATTGAAGTTACATGTGCTATCCATTTTGGTTGTTGCGCACATGTTCAGTAGTTATTGTCACTCTTTCTCGTACAGATGGGAATTTCCATCCTCTACCCTTTGATGTAGCCTGAATGTTAACATTTTGATCATGTCATTATTTTTTTTTTTTATTGAAGTTACATGTGTATCCATTTTGGTTGTTGCCGCTCTTGGTAGTCATCAAGTAATGTTCAGTAGTTATTGTCACTCTTTCTCGTATTAGATCAGAATTTACATCCTACTTACCTTTTGATGTAGCCTGAATGTTAACATTTTGATCATGTCATTATTTTTTTTTTATTGAAGTTACATGTGCTATCCATTTTGGTTGTTGCCGCCTTGGTAGTCATCAAGTAATGTTCAGTAGTTATTGTCACTCTTTTCTCGTACAGATCAGAATTTACATCCTACTTTTAATGTAGCCTGAATGTTAACATTTTGATCATGTCATTATTTTTTTTTTTTTTTGAAGTTACATGTGCTATCCATTTTGGTTGTTGCCGCTTTTGGTAGTCATCAAGTAATGTTCAGTAGTTATTGTCACTCTTTTCGTACAGATCAGAATTTACATCCTACTTACCCTTTGATGTAGCCTGAATGTTAACATTTTGATCATGTCATTATTTTTTTTTTTTATTGAACATGTGCTATCCATTTTGGTTGTTGCCGCTCTTGGTAGTCATCAAGTAATGTCAGTAGTTATTGTCACTCTTTCTCGTACAGATCAGAATTTACATCCCATTTACCCTTTGATGTAGCCTGAATGTTAACATTTTGATCATGTCATTATTTTTTTTTTTATTGAAGTTAATGTGCTATCCATTTTGGTTGTTGCCGCTCTTGGTAGTCATCAAGTAATGTTCAGTAGTTATTGTCAGATCAGAATTTACATCCCATTACCCTTTGATGTAGCCTGGAATGTTAACATTTTGATCATGTCATTATTTTTTTTTTTTTGAATTACATGTGCTATCCATTTTGGTTTTGCCGCTCTTGGTAGTCATCAAGTAATGTTCAGTTTATTGTTTTTCTCGCACAGATCAGAATTTACATCCTACTTACCCTTTGATGTAGCCTGAATGTTAACATTTTTGATCATGTCATTATTTTTTTTTTTATTGAAGTTACATATGCTATCCATTTTGGTTGTTGCGCTCTTGGTAGTCATCAAGTAATGTTCAGTAGTTATTGTCACTACAGATGGGAATTTCATCCCATTTTACCCTTTGATGTAGCCTGAATGTTAACATTTTGATCATGTCATTATTTTTTTTTTTATGAAGTTACATGTGCTATCCATTTTAGATTTTGGTAGTCATCAAGTGTTCAGTAGTTATTGTCAACAGATCAGAATTTACATCCTACTTACCCTTTGATGTAGCCTGAATGTTAACATTTTTGATCATGTCATTATTTTTTTTTTTTTTATTGAAGTTACATGTAAATTTTGGTTGTTGCCGCTTTTGGTAGTCAGAATGTTCAGTAGTTATTGTCACTCTTTCTCATGCAGACTTTCCTCAGAATTTACATCCTACTTACCCTTTGATGTAGCCTGGAATGTTAACATTTTGATCATGTCATTATTTTTTTTTTTTTATTGAAGTTACATGTGCTATCCATTTTGGTTGTTGCGCTCTTGGTAGTCATCAAAGTAATGTTCAGTAGTTATTGTCACTCTTTCTCGTACAGATCAGAATTTACATCCTATTACCCTTTGATGTAGCCTGGAATGTTAATATTTGATCATGTCATTATTTTTTTTTTATTGAAGTTACATGTGCTATCCATTTTGGTTGTTGCCGCTCTTGGTAGTCATCAAGTAATGTTCAGTAGTTATTGTCACTCTTTCTCGTACAGATCAGAATTTACATCCTACTTAATGCGAATGTTAACATTTTGATCATGTCATTATTTTTTTTTTATTGAAGTTACATGTGCTATCCATTTTGGTTTTGTTGTCATGGTAGTCATCAAGTAAAGTAGTTATTGTCATCAGAATTTACATCCCACTTACCTTTGATGTAGCCTGGAATGTTAACAATCATGTCATTATTTTTTTTTTTTTTTGAAGTTACATGTGCTATCCATTTTGGTTGTTGCCGCTTTTGGTAATCAAAATGTTCAATTGTCACTCTTTCTCATTTAGATGGGAATTTCCATCCCATTACCCTTTGATGTAGCCTGAATGTTAACATTTTGATCATGTCATTATTTTTTTTTTTATTGAAGTTATGTGCTATCCATTTTGGTTGTTGCCGCTTTTGGTAGTCATCAAGTAATGTTCAGTAATTGTCACCTCTTTCTCGTACAGATCAGAATTTACATCCTACTTACCCTTTGATGTTTTTGAATGTTAACATTTTGATCATGTCATTATTTTTTTTTTTTATTACATGTGCTATCCATTTTTTTTTTTTTGCCGCTTTTTTGCAGTCATCAAGTAATGTTCAGTAGTTATTGTCACTCTTTTCGTCCTACAGATCAGAATTTACATCCCACTTACCCTTTGATGTAGCCTGGAATGTTAAATTTTGATCATGTCATTATTTTTTTTTTTTATTGAAGTTACATGTGCTATCCATTTTGGTTGTTGCAGTCATCAAGTAATGTTCAGTAGTTATTGTCACTCTTTCTCGTACAGAATTTTTCCATCCTACTTAATGTAGCCTGGAATGTTAAATTTTGATCATGTCATTATTTTTTTTTTTTTTATTGAAGTATGCTATCCATTTTGGTTGTTGCCGCTTTTTTGGTAGTCATAGTTCAGTAGTTATTGTCACTCTTTTCGTACAGATCAGAATTTACATCCCATTTACCCTTTGAAGCCTGAATGTTAACATTTTGATCATGTCATTAAAAGTTACATGCTATCCATTTTGGTTGTTGCCCACATCAAGTAGTTTCAGTTATTGTCACTCTTTCTCGTACAGATCAAATTTAATCCCATTTACCCTTTGATGTAGCCTGAATGTTAACATTTTGATCATGCAATGTGCTATCCATTTTGGTTGTTGCCGCTTTGGTAGTCATCAAATGTTCAGTAGTTATTGTCACTCTTTTCGTACAGATGGGAATTTCCATCCCAACCCTTTGATGTAGCCTGAATGTTAACATTTTGATCATGTCATTATTTTTTTTTTATTGAAGTTACATGTGCTATCCATTTTGGTTGTTGCCGCTTTTGGTAGTCATCAAGTAATGTTCAGTAGTTATTGTCACTCTTTCTCGTACAGATCAGTATTTACATCCTAATTGATGTAGCCTGAATGTTAACATTTTGATCATGTCATTATTTTTTTTTTTTATTGAAGTTACATGTGCTATCCATTTTGGTTGTTGCTGGTAGTCATCAAGTAATGTTCAGTAGTTATTGTCTATTTTTTCTCACAGATCAGAATTTTTTTTTAGTCCATTTAAATGTTAACATTTTGATCATGTTTATTTTTTTTTTTTTTTATTGAAGTTACATGTGCTATCCATTTTTGGTTGTTGCCGCTCTTGGTAGTCATCAAGTAATGTTCAGTAGTTATTGTCACTCTTTCTCGTAGATGTGAATTTCCATCCTACTTACCCTTGATGTAGCCTGGAATGTTAACATTTTGATCATGTCATTATTTTTTTTTTTTTTATTGAAGTTACATGTGCTATCCATTTTGGTTGTTGCATCTTGGTAGTCATCAAGTAATGTTCAGTAGTTATTGTCAAGTACAGATCAGAATTTAATCCCACTTACCCTTTGATGTAGCCTGAAATGTTAACATTTTGATCATGTCATTATTTTTTTTTATTGAGTTACATTATCCATTTTGGTTGTTGCATCTTGGTAGTCATCAAAAGTAAGATCAGAATTTACATCCTACTTACCCTTTGATGTAGCCTGAATGTTAACATTTTGATCATGTCATTATTTTTTTTTTTATTGAAGTTACATGTGCTATCCATTTTGGTTGTTGCAGTCATCAAGTAATGTTCAGTAGTTATTGTCACTCTTTTTCGTACAGATGTGAATTTCATCCTACTTACCCTTTTGATGTAGCCTGGAATGTTAACATTTTGATCATGTCATTATTTTTTTTTTTTTTGAAGTTACATGTGCTATCCATTTTGGTTGTTGGGTAGTCATCAAGTAATGTTCAGTAGTTATTGTCAACAGATCAGAATTTACATCCCACTTTACCCTTTGATGTAGCCTGGAATGTTAACATTTTGATCATGTCATTATTTTTTTTTTATTGAAGTTACATGTGCTATCCATTTTGGTTGTTGCCGCTTTGGTAGTCATCAAGTAATGTTCAGAGTTATTGTCACTCTTTCTCACACAGATCATTTACATCCTACTTACCCTTTGATGTAGCCTGGAATGTTAACATTTTGATCATGTCATTATTTTTTTTTTTTATTGAAGTTACATGTGCTATCCATTTTGGTTGTTGCCGCTTTTGGTAGTCATCAAGTAATGTTCAGTAGTTATTGTCACTCTTTTCTCGTACAGATCAGAATTTACATCCTACTTACCCTTTGATGTAGCCTGAATGTTAACATTTTGATCATGTCATTATTTTTTTTTTTTTATTGAAGTTAATGTGCCATCCATTTTGGTTGTTGCCGCTTTTTGGTAGTCATCAAGTAATGTTCAGTAGTTATTGTCACTTTTCTACAGATCAGAATTTCCATCCTTTACCCTTTGATGTAGCCTGGAATGTTAACATTTTGATCATGTCATTATTTTTTTTTTTTATTGAAGTTACATGTGCTATCCATTTTGGTTGTTGCCGCTCTTTAAAGTCATCAAGTAATGTTCAGTAGTTATTGTCACTCTTTCTCGTACAGATCAAAACATCCTACTTACCCTTTGATGTAGCCTGGAATGTTAACATTTTGATCATGTCATTATTTTTTTTTTTTTTATGTGCTATCCATTTTGGTTGTTGCCGCTCTTGGTAGTCATCAAGAACAGATGTTCAGTAGTTATTGTCACTCTTTCTCGTAAGATGTGAATTTCCATCCCATCCTTACCCTTTGATGTAGCCTGAATGTTAACATTTTGATCATGTCATTATTTTTTTTTATTGAAGTTACATGTGCTATCCATTTTGGTTGTTGCCGCTTTGGTAGTCATCAAGTAATGTTCAGTAGTTATTGTCACTCTTTCTCGTAAGATCAGAATTTCCATCCTATTACCCTTTTGATGTAGCCTGAATGTTAACATTTTGATCATTCATTATTTTTTTTTTTTTATTGAAAATGGATCCATTTTGGTTGTTGTCTCTTGGTAGTCATCAAGTAATGTTCAGTAGTTATTGTCACTTCTTTCTCGTACAGATGGGAATTTCCATCCTATTTACCCTTTGATGTAGCCTGAATGTTAACATTTTGATCATGTCATTATTTTTTTTTTTTTGAAGTTACATGTGCTATCCATTTTGGTTGTTGCCGCTCTTGGTAGTTCAAGTAATGTTCAGTAACTCTTTCTCGTACAGATCAGAATTTACATCCTCTTACCTTTGATGTAGCCTGAAATGTTAACATTTTGATCATGTCATTATTTTTTTTTTTTTTATTGAAGTTACATGTGCTATCCATTTTGGTTGTTGTCAGCTTTTGGTAGTCATCAAAAAAGTAGTTATTGTCACTCTTTCTCGTACAGATGGGAATTTCCATCCCACTTTACCCTTTGATGTAGCCTGGAATGTTAACATTTTGATCATGTCATTATTTTTTTTTTATTGAAGTTACATGTGCTATCCATTTTGTTGTTGCTTTGGTAGTCATCAAAACAATGTTCAGTAGTTATTGTCACTCTTTCTCGTACAGATCAGAATTTACATCCCACTTACCCTTTGATGTAGCCTGAATGTTAACATTTTGATCATGTCATTATTTTTTTTTTTATTGAAGTTACATGTGCTATCCATTTTGGTTGTTGCCATTTCAAGTCAGTAGTTATTGTCACTCTTTCTCGTTCAGAATTTACATCCTACTTACCCTTTGATGTAGCCTGGAATGTTAACATTTTTGATCATGTCATTATTTTTTTTTTTGAAGTTACATGTGCTATCCATTTTGGTTGTTGCCGCCTTGGTAGTCATCAAGTAATGTTCAGTAGTTATTGTCACTCTTTCTCGTACAGATCAGAATTTCCATCCTATTACCCTTTGATGTAGCCTGAATGTTAACATTTTGATCATGTCATTATTTTTTTTTTTATTGAAGTTACATGTGCTATCCATTTTGGTTGTTGCCAGTCTTTGTAGTCATCAAGTAATGTTCAGTAGTTATTGTCACTCTCGTACAGATCAGAATTTACATCCTACTTACCCTTTGATGTAGCCTGAATGTTAACATTTTGATCATGTCATTATTTTTTTTTTATTGAAGTTACATGTGCTATCCATTTTGGTTGTTGCCTCTTGGTAGTCATCAAGTAATGTTCAGTAGTTATTGTCACTCTTTCTCGTACAGATCAGAATTTACATCCTACTTACCATGTAGCCTGAATGTTAACATTTTGATCATGTCATTATTTTTTTTTTTTATTGAAGTTATATGTGCTATCCATTTTGGTTGTTGTCATTTTTGGTAGTCATCAAGTAATGTTCAGTAGTTATTGTCACTCTTTCTCGTACAGATCAGAATTTTACATCCTATTGAAGTTACCCCATTTTGATGTAGCCTGGAATGTTAACATTTTGATGTAGCCTGAATGTTAGCCTATCCATTTTGGTTGTTGCCGGAATTGGTAGTCATCAAGTAATGTTCAGTAGTTATTGTCACTCTTTCTCGTACAGATCAAATTTACATCCCATTTTTTGTTAACATTTTGATTGTCATTATTTTTTTTTTTATTGAAGTTACATGTGCTATCCATTTTGGTTGTTGCCGCTCTTTGGTAGTCATCAAGTAATGTTCAGTAGTTATTGTCACTCTTTCTCGTACAGATCAGAATTTCCATCCTACTTACCCTTTGATGTAGCCTGGAATGTTAACATTTTGATCATGTCATTATTTTTTTTTTTATTGAAGTTACATGTGCTATCCATTTTGGTTGTTGCCGCTGGTAGTCATCAAGTAATGTTCAGTAGTTATTGTCACTCTTTCGTACAGATCAGAATTTTGACATCCTACTTTTTTTTTTTTTGAAGTTACATGTGCTATCCATTTGATGTAGCCTGAAATGTTAACATTTTGATCATGTCATTATTTTTTTTTTATTGAAGCCTAATGTTAATGTTTTATCCATTTTTTTTTTTTTTTGCATCCATTTTGGTAGTCATCAAGTAATGTTCAGTAGTTATTGTCACTCTTTCTCGTACAGATCAGAATTTACATCCTACTTACCCTTTGATGTAGCCTGGAATGTTAACATTTTGATCATGTCATTATTTTTTTTTTATTGAAGTTACATGTGCTATCCATTTTGGTTGTTGCCGCCTTGGTAGTCATCAAGTAATGTTCAGTAGTTATTGTCACTTTTCTCGTACAGATCAGAATTTACATCCTATTACCCTTTGATGTAGCCTGAATGTTAACATTTTGATCATGTCATTATTTTTTTTTTTTATTGAAGTTACATGTGCTATCCATTTTGGTTGTTGCCGCTCTTGGTAGTCATCAAGTAATGTTCAGTAGTTATTGTCACTCTTTCTCGTACAGATCAGAATTTCCATCCTACTTACCCTTTGATGTAGCCTGGAATGTTAACATTTTGATCATGTCATTATTTTTTTTTTTATTGAAGTTACATGTGCTATCCATTTTGGTTGTTGCCGCCTTGGTAGTCATCAAGTAATGTTCAGTAGTTATTGTCACTCTTTTCCTCGTACAGATCAGAATTTACATCCTACTTTTTTGATGTAGCCTGAATGTTAACATTTTGATCATGTCATTATTTTTTTTTTTTATTGAAGTTACATGTGCTATCCATTTTGGTTGTTGCCGCTCTTGGTAGTCATCAAGTAATGTTCAGTAGTTATTGTCACTCTTTCTCGTACAGATGTGAATTTCCATCCTACTTACCCTTTGATGTAGCCTGGAATGTTAACATTTTGATCATGTCATTATTTTTTTTTTTTATTGAAGTTACATGTGCTATCCATTTTGGTTGTTGCCGCTCTTGGTAGTCATCAAGTAATGTTCAGTAGTTATTGTCACTCTTTCTCGTAATAGATCAGAATTTCCATCCCATTACCCTTTGATGTAGCCTGAATGTTAACATTTTGATCATGTCATTATTTTTTTTTTTTATTGAAGTTACATGTGCTATCCATTTTGGTTGTTGCCGCTCTTGGTAGTCATCAAGTAATGTTCAGTAGTTATTGTCACTCTTTCTCGTACAGATGGGAATTTCCATCCTACTTACCCTTTGATGTAGCCTGGAATGTTAACATTTTGATCATGTCATTATTTTTTTTTTATTGAAGTTACATGTGCTATCCATTTTGGTTGTTGTCATCTTGGTAGTCATCAAGTAATGTTCAGTAGTTATTGTCACTCTTTCTCGTAATCAGAATTTACATCCTACTTACCCTTTGATGTAGCCTGAATGTTAACATTTTGATCATGTCATTATTTTTTTTTATTGAAGTTACATGTGCTATCCATTTTGGTTGTTGCCGCCTTTGGTAGTCATCAAGTAATGTTCAGTAGTTATTGTCACTCTTTTCTCGTACAGATGGGAATTTCCATCCCACTTACCCTTTGATGTAGCCTGGAATGTTAACATTTTGATCATGTCATTATTTTTTTTTTTATTGAAGTTACATGTGCTATCCATTTTGGTTGTTGCAAGTCATCAAGTAATGTTCAGTAGTTATTGTCACTCTTTTCTCGTACAGATCAGAATTTACATCCTATTTTACCCTTTGATGTAGCCTGAATGTTAACATTTTGATCATGTCATTTTTTTTCTTTATTGAAGTTACATGTGCTATCCATTTTGGTTGTTGCCAACTCTTGGTAGTCATCAAGTAATGTTCAGTAGTTATTGTCACTCTTTTCTCGTATACAGATCAGAATTTACATCCCATTTACCCTTTGATGTAGCCTGAATGTTAACATTTGATCATGTCATTATTTTTTTTTTTATTGAAGTTACATGTGCTATCCATTTTGGTTGTTGCCGCCTTGGTAGTCATCAAGTAATGTTCAGTAGTTATTGTCACTCTTTCTCGTACAGATCAGAATTTCCATCCCATTTACCCTTTGATGTAGCCTGAATGTTAACATTTTGATCATGTCATTATTTTTTTTTTGAAGTTACATGTGCTATCCATTTTGGTTGTTGCCGCCTTGGTAGTCATCAAGTAATGTTCAGTAGTTATTGTCACTCTTTCTCGTACAGATCAGAATTTACATCCTACTTACCCTTTGATGTAGCCTGGAATGTTAACATTTTGATCATGTCATTATTTTTTTTTTTTATTGAAGTTACATGCTATCCATTTTGGTTGTTGCCGCCTGGTAGTCATCAAGTAATGTTCAGTAGTTATTGTCACTCTTTCTCGTACAGATCAGAATTTACATCCTACTTACCCTTTGATGTAGCCTGGAATGTTAACATTTTGATCATGTCATTATTTTTTTTTTTTATTGAAGTTACATGTGCTATCCATTTTGGTTGTTGCCGCTCTTGGTAGTCATCAAGTAATGTTCAGTAGTTATTGTCACTCTTTCTCGTACAGATCAGAATTTACATCCTACTTACCCTTTGATGTAGCCTGGAATGTTAACATTTTGATCATGTCATTATTTTTTTTTTTATTGAAGTTACATGTGCTATCCATTTTGGTTGTTGCCTTGGTAGTCATCAAGTAATGTTCAGTAGTTATTGTCACTCTTTCTCGTACAGATCCATCCCTATTTTCCCTTTGATGTAGTCTGGAATGTTAACATTTTGATCATGTCATTATTTTTTTTTTATTGAAGTTACATGTGCTATCCATTTTGGTTGTTGCCATTCTTGGTAGTCATCAAGCAATGTGATTTCTCTTATTTGCTGCAGTTTTTTGCAAATCTGTAGGGCCAGTCCAAAATTGTTCAAAGAAGGATGGTCTTTGCCAAAATACACAAGCTTCACTTGCTAAAAGTCTGTTTTAACTATTGATCTTCCCCCAAAACAAAACTTGTCTCTATTAATCACCACAGAGATCCTAAGAGACGCGCAGTCGCATCTCTCTCTGTCTTTTTTACAAATACTTTCATAGTAATGGCTCCAACAAGCTGCTTTCCCAGACTTCGCGAATTCAAGCGTCCTACGAAGCTGGCATGCTGCTCTCACCCTTTCACTGTGAAAACTGTTAATTGTAGCTGCCTCTTCTACTCCAATAGCTTCATGTCTTGCACTTCTCGCCTGTGGAACTCCGTTCTCTTTTCCTGTTTCCCTGATAGCTATAATCTCCAACTATTCAAATGTAATGTCAATCAACATCTTCAGTTGCCTTGATCTATCCACTATCCTTCTTCTCATCCTTTCCTCTATCATCCCTACCTGCTATCGCTCCAAATCCTCTATAACCCCTTGCGTGCTTGTGGCTTCCCGCCTTGCTAGTGATGAAATGCTTAAAAAAAAAAAAAAATGGTTGATAGTTAACATATTTCTGAATGAGTTTGGTACCATGTATGACATCCATATGAAAGTCTTGATCTGATGAGGTTATTTAAGAACGTGATTCAAGTTTTCTGGTTGAATATGAAGGCTATCTAAATTCCATCTTGATGTCAGTGACTTTTGGAGAAGATGGTAGAGGCATTGCTACTTGATATAACAAGCTCTAGTGGTATGTGATAATTATGAAGCTCATCTAAAGTTATGCCTTTGTTCTGAAAATCCTATTAATTTCAATTGATGCCTGAAGACTATAACAAGCAGAAACATTATGAGAAAACTGACGAAAATGCGTGAAATAACGGAACTTGCTTTGTTCTGGAATATCAGAAGCCAAGTCATTTTAACTATGTTAAATCTGTCACAAAGTCCATGACATCAAATTGTGACTTTCAACTCTGACCTCTGAAGCCCATCTTGAAAATCATGTGGTATATTTCTTCTGAGTGCTCAGAAAGAGATCATTGAAAGAGGAATGAAGATCTGATTTGTTTTCCTAGAAAGCCAATGAAAAAAAATGGAGGAGGAAGTCATTCAAGTGCTCAATGGGAAAGAGCACTGACAGGCAAAGACGGATTCGACTGAGTGTTAATAAAATTACAATGCCGAAAATTGAAATGTTTGAAATTTAACAACATTACTATAACCATTGGCAATAAACACACTTAGAATTAAAAAAAAATTTAAAGGATAAAGTATGTAGTGAATAGAAAATAAAGGAGATATATATATATAATTTGCCTATGAGTACATTGAGTGATAGAAGAATATGGATGTACGAAGTGACACAGAGAATAAATTCCTGATTAAATTATTAGTTTCAAAGAAATTCATAGTTACGTATTCCATATATATATATATATATATATATATATATATATATATATATGCACACACACCATAAAATGAAACGGTACTAGGGATTTTACTTTAATTCTATAATTAAATCTAAAGTTTTAGATTATGTATTTGAAATGTGGTAATTCCTGTGTAGTGATGGGACGATGTTTTTAAATTAGTAAATTTATAATGTTTATGATCTACAGAATTGGATTGAGCACTGTTTTTCAAAAATAAAAATAATTAGTAGGAACACCAGATTATAAATCTTACTATCTCTTGTAATTATTTTAATGTATATTCCATATACATATGTGTTAGTGTGTGTGTGTTTATGTGCATGTGTGTGTGTGTGTGTATATATATATATATGTATATGTGTGTGTGTGTGTATATATGTGTGTGTGTATATATATATATATATATATATATATATATATATATATATATATATATATATATATATATATATATATTCCATATATATTATATATATTCCATATATATTATATATATATTATATGTGGAAATATAGTTTTATGTTGTGCTATATTTATGAAATAAAGTGCTGAATATCAGAGATAGAGCGTATGTAAATATAAAAATGAACATTAAAGTTAACACTCAGAGGCAACAGGCTGTTTCATGATAGACCCAATCGTCAGGCCATGAATGTTGGATTGTTTCACAATTATTTACATATATGGGACAGTGGCGAATTGTGGGTAATCTATTCTTGTGGTTATTTTTGCGAAAGTGGCTTGTATGTTTGTTTGTTTATTGGTCTGGGTTAATTTATTTTACATCTTTTTCATTTTCATTTTGTATTATTTATTCTTTTCAGTTTTTGTTATTTTATTAATGTAGTAATATATATATATATATATATATATATATATATATATATATATGGAATATTTTATTTTGAATTTTATAGTTTCTTTTTCTTATCTGTTATCAACACTGTGTCATATGCAAATGTTGTTAAGATTGTGGCCACTAATAATCACTCTTTCTTGGGCTGGTCATTCTCATTGCCTACTTCTTGAAAAATAATATCATGGAATTGTAGAAACCATTTTCTCTATATCCTTTTTCTCCAAACCAAAACCTTTTAATAAAAATAATCTCCCCATGATGTGAGCTGTGAATTGGAGTTGTCAGAATCAAGCAAGTATTGAAATTTAACTATCTGAGAATTGTTTTCACCAAAAAAGCATGATATAACAGAGAAATCTAAAGATGCAATGGAATAGTGAAAAATGGCTTCTGAACAGAAAATATATATATACATATGTTTTTAAGAAAGAAGGTAATGCTGATATGCTCTTATGTGACAGTAAATGCTGGATGATCCCACAGATAGAGAAGTGACTAGAGGCAACAGAAATGCGATTCAACAGAAGAGAATACTATTGACTGAACATGTAACATAAAAAATCTGATCAAAATAGAAACAATATGGACACTTATACTTAGAATCAGAAAGAGATTTGAAATTAGCACATAATGAGGAAAGAGGGTCAGCAAATTTAACAATCACAGCCATATTGAAGGCAATAAGAATAGAGGAAAGCAGCAAATAAACTTTTATAACAAGTTTGTATAGATGGTTGGTGGAACTCAGTTTAGGAGATATAATAAAAAAACAAAATTTCTAAGAGCTACAAAGAACAAGTTGTGAAGAGACATGATGGCCCACATCCTGAAAGAACATGGCATATAGAAGAGGCAGCTTAATTTCATAATTAATAAACAAATTTTAATTAAGCATAAATTTTTTATTTCTTTTTTTTTTTTTTTTCTAAATGTCTGACCTTATAGAAATTCAAGGGGAATATTTTACTGAACTTTAAATTCATTGAAAACTATTTAACATATATACTTGTCTATAAGCTGACTTCATCTTTAGTATGACTCCCTGAATTTTAACCCCTGCAGAAAAAGAATTTACCTATCATGCAACTGGTCACCAAAAATGCATGATTTTTAACCTGTTAAAAATTAGCTGTGTGTGTATGTATGTAGACACCTGGCTGTTTCTTTATATAAAAACTTTTCATAAAGACTTGAATATATGCGGTAAATGTGGCAGACATAAATTTAAATGCAATGTTAATCGTTATCTTCTGTCTTCTTAATTTCTGTTCTTTTATTGTACTTGTATAACCTCTTCAAAAAAAATTATCTTTGTATAATGCACCTTCCCCCTTTTTTTCATGTATATTGTGACTCCCTATTATTTGCCTGAAAACTTGCCCTATACTTGCATATATATGGTAAATGTTAGTAGTTTGTATGATCCATGATGTCATGGGTAGGATCTATTAAAGAAAGAAATTGCAAAGCTAAGTTCAAATTCCAGTTGAGTTTGTTACCATTCAGTTAGACGAAAATATCGCTGGAAAATTTTTGAATCTATTTTTCCTCTTCCAGATATGGATTAAATAGTAGGACTTATATCTGGAAAAATCATTGTTGTCTCCAAAAAACTTGTTAATGCAGTATTAATTTGCAAACAAAAAATAATAATTATACTTACAATCACTAAACAAAATGTTTTGGGTTTAAATAATCCTCGAAGGGTTGATAAGCCATAAAAAAACAAATCGATCAATTAAAGAAATAAGGAAAATTTCTCTTTGATTCTGTGTGTTACAAAATTCTAGCACTAAGGTGGTTGGGGAAATGAATCTGTAATCTCAGATGGATTTTAGTGCTGACTGCATTTGAATACGGTATGGATAGACAAGGTTTATTGCTGCCTGCTGACTTAATCACTATTTAGTGCCTTAAGATTTCCATTTAATCAAATCACTGGAACATTTCATTGGGAACAAAAGCTTTCAGAGAAGAAATGGGATGAATTCAGTACAGTTACAATTCGTACCAATCAGATTCCTTCTACAAGGAATAAAAGAATTCACAATGTGCTTGTCATGACTAATCAGGATTATGTTCTCTGTAACTAAATTTAATGTTTATTAAGTTTAAAAAAGACGTTTGTTCTATCTCCCCAAAATTCTGAATTTTCTTATTGTCCAATATAGCAGTTTTGTTGCTGGAAGATCTTGATCAATGTCAGTCAAGTTTTATGGATTTTGCAAGAACACTGTAAAGGTTAATTTATTTTTTTTTTTTTAAATTTATTGCTGCTCTCAATGATCTTTCTGATACTTTATTTTCCTCCTTTGTCTTTGCTTGGGTCATTCAATTATATATCATTGCACTTTTATTAACCTTGCTAACATTTCAAAGAATTTGGATTCAATAAGTCTAAAAAAAAATTTCAATGGAGGCGGCAAAATGAAATATGTTTTTTTTTTTTTGTAAAATGGCTTCCTGCAAGCAAGAACAGCAGAATGCTCCTTGTTGTTGAAATCTAATAAAAATTGCTATTTTATCATTTAGTGGGAAAGATAGGAATTTTTTTTTTCCTCCCTGAATTTTGCATCTAAATATGAGTGAAGGAAACTCAAAACTTTAATCCGAAATATTTTCAATTGAAGTCTGCCTTCCAGCGTTTTACAGTGATGACTTGGATAAGATTTTGCTATGCTTTTCTTCAAAAGTTGATTTTTCCTTAACAAGAAATGGCACTCAAAATCATGTAGTAAAATTTGACTTTAAAACCTTTCCAAATTTCAGTACAAACACTGACAGAAACATTGTTTCAAAGCTGTTGAAGAAACATTTACCTTGCTGGATTATGCAATTTCTTCCTGCCTCTCATTGCCATATTTTTCAATTTTCATAAGCTCTCAGTGCTGCATTTTCAAGCAAAATATGCTACTTTGAAACCTTTAAATTTGCTTAATGTCATAATTTGGTGTGTTAAAAATACACCTTTAAAGAATAAAATCAAATTGCTAAACTGGAATCTAGAAAAGTTGGTTCACTGTGTCAGGCTACACAGTTTTTCTCACCGCAATCTGTCTTACATATTTATAGGTCTGCCATTTGTTCTTGCTTTGAATATCACTATCACATCAACTTTAGTGCTCCTGCTATATATTTAGAAATTTTTGATAAAATCCAAAGATGAATCTGCAATGTTATAGGTCCTGACCTGTAATCTTGACTTCAGTCACTTTTCCACCACATTAATGTAGCTTACCTGTGTTTTTTCTATAAATACTTTCATGGTAATTGTTGTAATAAACTTCCCACTATGGTACCAAGACTTAATGAATTTAAGTGCAGTACTAAATTGGTAGTAAGGTCATATAATTTTACAATTGAAATGGCTAGACATAACCGTAAGTTCTATGCTACAAGTTTATTTTCTCTTACTTTGCTCTTGTGGAATTTGATTCTGGCTTCTTGCTTCCCAGTTAACTTCAAAAGTTTAAATGCAGTGTCAATTGTTATCTTCTGTTTTCTTAATACCTGTTCTTTTATTGTCCTCTAATATTCAGTAACCTTTGCATCTTGTAGAATATTGGTCAGCTTGCACACAAGTAGACTGGAATATTTATTGTATGAAATATACAATTGTGGCACATGGCCTAAAAAAAGGGTATGGGTTGAGGCTGATTGACACTAACTATCCTATACCTACCTAATCTGATTAACGACCCATCCACATTCACCATAAAAACTCGTCCGTCACCACTCAGTCTCCCATACACCACAATACCGCTTCCTCTCAAGGGGGACCTACAAAACACGCCCCATGCCATAAAAATTTAATGATATTAAATTATTATACATAAAAATCTAATAATGAAGAAGGAGAGGGAGATGAACCCAATAATAAACTAAAATTCAACACAAAGTAAACTCAACATAACTGATGTTAGTAGGCCCCTTCCAACCCTCAAAACAGGAGAGGCCACTGTATTCTGCCCATTGGACAAAATCAAGAGGCTCTCTCACTAAGAGAGTGGGAAAAGGATAAAAAAATTATACAGACATGGGGAAATAAAAAGCTGATCCAGTCGAGATAAAAGGGGGCCAAAACAAACTGGGGAGGTTGGGAATCTCAACATGGATCATAACCAAAGATGTGGCTGGGGACAGGCCAGGAACAACACTTACTCACATTAACTAGGTACACAAAGCTTGTCTAACCTAACCAAAGGGAGGGGTCCACAGGAAACCACCCCGATGTGATGTAGGTTGACCTAAAAGAGAAAATCAAGGCTCGCCCTGTTCAAATGAGCCAAGCTCGCCTCAGTCACCCACCTTTTGCTAAAGACAGTTGAATGCAAGCATTTTCTATCAGTTCTGATCTTCATCTTGAGTTGATGCTCAAAGAATTGGATCAGGTCCTGATGAGAAAGATGGTTGCCTCGCAAGACTTCCTCCTGTCGCGTCATCCAAATCACCATTCTGGCTGTGGCCAGCAGCTTCAGAAACACCATTCATTTCACCCCAGAATACGGAGGCGACACATTGTCATACATGTATGCATGATTGATGAGCAAGAGCTTTTTGGGAGTGAGACAAGCCGTCAACTCGCCGACATATTCCCCTAAGAGGCGGACCCGGGGACAATGGTAGAAGTCGTGTGAAGCCGTTTCTTCTGGACCAAGGCCACACCGTTCACAGTCTGGCAACTTCGCCAAGCCCCATATGAAGACCTTGTCATTGAGAGGCAGCTGATCCTGAGCCAGTCACCAGGTAAGCGAAAACTCTGAGTTATGGGGGGATTGATAGTAAGGTAAGGGAACACGTTCCTAACAATCCCTGCCATAATTGAACCTCCTGTCAATGTGCGGCATAGGAAAGCCAACCTCGAGGCGAGTTTGTGGCTCACTAAGTGTGGCATTCCCAGTTCCCCATGACACAGACGTTGTGCACAGACTCATCTGTTGACCTGATGCTTGTGTCCCCTCCATAAAATGGAGGATAGCGAGCGCTTGAGCTGCTTTCTATGGTCTTTACAGAGAGGAAGTATGGACAATCAGGAAAACGTAAGTGGCACATGCCTCTGCCCTGCCCTTCACAGACAACCCCCGTCAGCGCCAAGTTTGACCGGCCACATTGGCCTTAGCTCATACTTCAGACCAATTTTTCTCCAGCTGGAGGTTGGGTCCAAACCACACTCCAAGAATGTGGACAGGACCGTCCGTCCGTCCAACTGAAGGTCCCCGGAAGAACGACCCCCTTCCAGGCACCTAACTGCAAGCCGACCACACACAAGTAGACTGGTGTAGTCACTTCAAGTCAAATGGAGCCCTGAGTCATTTTATAGAGAGATATATGGGTGAATAGAGTCCACTCATGCAAATGTGTTGGGTAGGTCCATTCCAGCAAAGTGGACCAACCCACCTGCTACATTAGATACTCTCCTATAAATGAGGTAGATTAGCTGGCTTGCCTTTCCAAGAAGGCAGCCATGTTAGCAGGTAAGTCATTTGACTTCTACACATTTTAGTGGCTTTACTGCCCTGCTTGGGGTGAAATAACTAAAAATAAAAAAAAAAGTCTTTTGTTCTTGTTTTTCTTCATATTATAATCTGTAATCCATGTCATATCACTGGTTCATGTCAGATTGCTGAAATTATATGTTGAATCTGGTCAATACCTAGATAGGTGACTACTTGAGAATACCAGTTGCTGTAAGTTTGGATGTGGGATGTGTGGGTTGTATAATGGGTGATGGCTCATAATGAGAAATTGGAGAGCCAAGTTCATACTCCTGTCAGGTTCATTGCATTCACTTCAGTGCAAAGATCCTTGGACAATGATCAAAAAGAGGCATTATTGCCAAATCATGTATCATCCATCCCTATCAACATGCATTAAGCCAGTGTGGTAGGGTAATATGAATCCTCCCTCCGCTGGAGAAGGCACCAATAAACAACTTTCAAAGGCTGAGAAGAAGGAAAATAGTCAAATATTATCCTTTATAGTCCTCAAAATCTCAACGTCTTTATTTTGTTCACTTCTGTTATAGTGGAACACACCTATTCTATTGTTAATAGACTCTCCCACCTACAATAAGTAGGAGTCGCTCAGGGAGTTGGTCAGTCAGTCGATCTCAGACGACCGTTAGTCGGATACCAAAAGTATCAGCGACCACCACTAGATTTCTCTGTGTCATTACCTATTATATCAAGTTCCTAATGTTTTGTACGTCGAACCTATTTTAGGACCGACTTAGTACAAATACAAGCCTCCACTGTGAAACCACTCTAAAACACCTGACGACGAGGATTCAAACTCATATGGAGGGAAAAAAAAAAATTTGTTTGCCATGTACAACTTCTAACTTGCTTAGGCAAGATATAAAAATAATATTCCTTAAGAAAATCTTCCATATTCTCCAAACGTTTTCAGAATATCTCCTTTCTTTTTGAAATGGGATTGGTTTGAAACCCTGGTACCACATTATTCATGATGATTGTTAGTGCTGCCACCAGACTGACTTTCATTGTATATGTTACATACAGCAGCCTGTGGAATTTCTGTATTGGATATATTTGGATCAAAATTGATTTTGTAGTTTCTAATTTTACTCAATTCAGAGTCTAAATAATGCATTATATTTTTTCCCAGAATCTGCTCAGTATGAAGTGACTGATATCGTTTAAGCCTCTAAATTTCTAATGGCAACAACTTAAGTGAAAAATATTGTGAAAAAGTAGTCAAATATCAAATCGAAATAACAAGAAATCACTTAAAAATACACCTGCAGATGGAGAGGAAGTCACAGTATGACATTTTTACTATCATTGTGCATGACGTGACTTTAGGAATTGGTTGATAGTTGCACATAGCGGAGAAAGGGATTAGAAAAGATTTTTACTTCTTCAAGTCTTTTCTTTATTATTTTTAAACATATCATCCCTAGCAAGGCAATAAAGCCACTAAGACACATGGGGTAACAATAAAAGAGCAAGACATAAGAAGACAGAATATAGCCATTGACATTGCATTTAAATTTCCAAAGATCACACTTGACTGGGAAGCAAGACGCCGGAAGAGAGTTCTGCAAGCAAGAAGTGTGAGAGAAAAAAAATTGTCAGCATAGAAGTTAGTCACATCTCGCCATTTCAACAGTAAAATGATGTGAGACCTTACCATCAATCTAGTACTGCACTTAAATTCATAAAGTCTAATTACAATAAAGGATGGTTCATCAGAAAAAAATGTAATCGAGTATTTATATTTAAATAATTAAGGTGCAAGGAGTTATGGAGTCTTAGAAAACATGACTAAAAGAAAACATTTTTAAATAGTAAGAATGATAAACGAACAGAAATTGAGTGTTGTTGAGTGGCTCAGGTGTGTATTTGTTACTCAGTACAAATATTGAAGAGATAGCCTTCTAGTAATGTAAACTTGTTCTTTAATAAGTTGGCCTGTTCCACCTGCAGTTGAAATGAGTTCTACCCATTGAGTTCTGTATAAATATATGGTTTTTCCACTTGAGAGAGGATCAATCTGTTTGCCTGGTGAAGTTATATCAGATGAGATAAACATTGAGGAGATAGTGAGTGTAACATTGCATTTAAATTTTTGAAGATCAAGAAGCAAGTGTGAAAGAAGAAACTGTTAGCATAGAACTTATGGTTACATTGCATCATTTCTGCTGTAAGATGATGAGACCAAGCTACCAATCTAGTCTTTTTCTGTGTGTTGTGTCCATTGATAAAGTCAAACTAATTGTATGAAACTGAAAATCAATCTTTTTCACTAGAAGTGACCAAACTTGGAATACTATGCATTTTTTTTTATTTTGGTGTTCAGGTGGGGAGACATAGGGAATATATTGAGAATCAAGTATGATGTGAAAGATCAATTTCAACTGTCAAACAAGAACATTGCTTAAACTTGTGAAGTTGAGGTGTTAAAGAGGAAAGCTCATCAGAACAATTACCATGAAAATATTTATAGAAAAGATACTGTAGAAGCTATATTATAGTAGTGGAAAAGTGACTGAATATGAGATGCCATGTCCGGACTGATAATGTTGCAGATTCGCCTTTGGATTTTATCATCTTTAGATACATAGCAGAAGCACCAGACAAGATGTAATGGCAATATTCAATGCTCTTTTGCTGGATAAGAGCAGTTGTCTTTATTAGTCAATTTTGTCTGAGAGAACTAAATGAATTTCAAACCATCAATTGATCCAGTTGAATAAGTTTACTTCCTGTATTCATGTGCATAAAAATATTTTAATGAAATCAGCTTAGTAAAATTTTCTTTTAGAAAAGTGTTGTCGGTACCTCCATTTCCATGGCTGAAAGAGGTTCCTCTGTTTCATAACCTGGACAAGTGTGGTCATCCCCTGTTCATTCATGGTGGATGGAGGGAGTATTGACATCCTCTCTCATTTGTGGTTTAAAGGATTGTTGCCATCTTTCTTTCTGTGGATGAAAAAAGTTTTGCTAGCCCATCCCTCTTTGCATCCAGAAGGATTGTTGCCCTCTCCTTCTCCTCCTTTGTGGACAGAAGGAGTGGTGCATGATCTCCTCCTTTGTGGATAGAAAGAGAGGTGCTATCACCTATCCCCTTTATGGTTGGAACAACTGATGCCATTTCCTGCTTCCTGGTAGATGGAAGGAGTATTGCCACCCCCCCTTTCTGTGGTTAGAAGTATTGTTGCCATCACTGCTCTCTTTGTGGCTGGAAGGAGTCTTGCTGAACCCTCTCTCTTTATGGCTGGAAGGAGTCTTGCTGAACCCTCTCTCTTTATGTCCAGAAGGATTGTTACTATCTCCTCCTTCTTTGTGGACAGAAGGATTGGTGCCATCATCCCCACCTCTTTATGGTTTGAAGGATTGTTGCCATCACCTCCCTCTTTGTATCTGGAAGGTGTTTTGCCAGCCACTCCCTCTTTGCGGTCAGAAGAATTGTTGTCATCTCCTCCTTCTTTGTGGACAGAAGGATTGATGCCATCATTTCCACCTCTTTATGGTTTGAAGGATTGTTGACCTGACTTCCCTCTTTGTATCTGGAAGGTGTTTTGCCAGCCACTGCCTCTTTGTGGTCAGAAGAATTGTTGTCATCTCCTCCTTCTTTGTGGTCAGAAGAATTGTTGTCATCTCCTCCTTCTTTGTGGTCAGAAGAATTGTTGTCATCTCCTCCTTCTTTGTGGTCAGAAGAATTGTTGTCATCTCCTCCTTCTTTGCGGACAGAAGGATTGGTGCCATCTCCACACTCTTTGTGGCTGGAAGGAGTGTTGCAATCTCCTCTTTCATGTTGGACAGAAGATATGTTGTGTGCTTTTCCCTCTTTGCAGCCAGAAGCGATTTTGCCTTTCCCTCTCCTTTTGTGACTAGAAGGCGTGTTGCCAGCTCCTTTTTCTTAAGAGTCATCTCCTCCTTCATTGATTGAGAGTCATAGCTCCTTCCACATATACAAGTTTTCTTTCTGGCTCCTTATTCATTATTTCAGTTTCTTTACAACTTCTGTCTTTGTTTCTAATTATCTCAGGTCTTTTCATAGCTTTGCTTTCTTCCTTCTACTTCCATTCTGCATACAATCTTTTGTGACATTGTGCAATCATTTTTTTTACCATTGTTTTTTTCCCTTGCTTGTGACCCAAATTCTTCTGAAACTACAAGCAACAAACATTTTTTTCCCCTGCACTGTTTTCGTATTTCATTTCCTTTTATTTGTAGCTTTTCACACGGTTCACACTTCCAATGGTTTTTCAAGAATGCATGAACCTAAAACTAATTAGAAGTCATTCAGCATCTTCTTTTTCTTTGTACTGTGTCCATTCATGTCTCTCCACAACTTTCTATCCTTTGCAGTGTTGCATTGCAGCTCAGAGTAGACACAGGTTTGTTGCGCAGTTTCTTCTAGTCATATGCTTATGGCTTAAAAATTACCCTTCAGCCAGATTGTTTGCCATGAGTGAAAAAAAAAAAGAATTTCTAGCAGTAAACCAGATTTATTGCTGGGTTGTAACCTACTGCTATAAGTGACCAAAGTAAAGATGAGGTGGAGAGGAGGTGTGCAGTCCAGCAGCTGTCTACCCTGTCCATTCTCCAAGGCCTGCTTCATCCCTTCTCTCTACCTGTTCACAGGATGGTCAGTTTTATAGATAACAATTTTCTTTGTCTTGTCATCTTCATCTAAAAAAGTAATTTATCTTCCTTCCATGACTTTCTTTCTGTCTGAGCCTCTTGCACTATACTTTGAAGTTGACTTCACTTACTGATAACTATTGGATGGAAATAAATGTTCCTTATCCATTTTAGCAACAGGTCCAGCTGTTTTCAATTTAACAAGACCTCAGCTGACAAATATCAGCTCTTAGTAATGTTTTATCTTTTTGCCATTACCCCCACTTAGATCTGTCATCAATTCACACAAGCTAGTCAGGTTTGTGGCCTGCTGCTTTTTCGTGTTCCTCTTTGTCTCCTATATGTCTCCAAGCTTTCCTTCCTCATTATGCGTCGAAGAAATTTCAACTGTTTCTTTGTGATTTTTGTTTCTATTTTCCTTAAGACTTCTTCATTGCTTAAATGCTCTGTATATGGTATTCTCAACATCCTTCTGTAGAGCCACATGACTGTTACTGCTAGTCTTCTCTTCATCTGTGAAGAAATTGTCCAACCTTCGCTATCACATAGGAGGATTGATATTACATGATATTACATGATAGTTCAGTCTTCTTTTCTTTGTTTCTAATGATATTTTCCTATTTCTTAGTATTTTGCTTAGCTTTGGAAATGCATCTTTTTGCTACTCCAATAACCTTTCTGTTTTTGGTTTCACATTTTCTATCCTTTTAGATATTTAGACTTCCGGCATTTATTATTGATGAATGCAATCTTAATATATGATACACAGACATCAATGTGTTGAAGGCAGTCACAAAAGCAAAACTTCAGGTCCTCTTAGACAATGTGACCAAAAAAGTTTAGCCTATCGTCTGGTTCATACTCCTCCCCAGTTTTTGAACAGGAGAAGTTGTTTATCCCTTGTTTCCTGTTTAGGATTATGTTTCCGGTTCCTTCTAAAGCCTGTTTCAGATCTATATTCCTAATGCTTGTTCTTTCCTATGCTAATAGAAATCCACAAAGTAAACCTCTACTTTGAGTAGCTCTTGGTTAAGAGGAGGGATCTTTGCCAAGGGAGAAAAATGCTAAGTGCCACATGAGATAGGAAGCTGAGGAGAGCCGTGATCGTCTGTCCTGAAGCAAAGGAGCATGTAATAGTAGTAGTACAGTGAAATTAGCATGCTAAGTTCAAACTCTAAGTGAGCTTTTTGTTCACTTAGTGATAATAACTTTTCAAAAAGTACAATTTCCCCTCCATCTATGGGTTAAATAGTAAAAATTTTATCACCACACCATTGTTATCCCTCCCCACCTAAAAAAATCTTACAATCTAAAAATATTTTTTGGCTTTAAATAACCTGCAAAGTATTGATAATCTGTAGAAAATAAATCAATCGTTCATTCAAAATAATTTCTCCAGCTATGGGTTATATAGTAGGGCAAATTGGCCTTGGTTGGGTAGTAGGTCAAGAAGGAAAACTGGATTCATAACCACACTGTCATGTGATCATGCCCTTATGTTTTAGCTGCAATACATGTGATACCCCAATAAGCACAATATATTATGGGTCTTCTGACAGTGATATACAATTATTAACAAAAATGATTCATCCATGTTCAGTGAATTGGAAAACAAGCATCATAGGATTAAACAGACGAAGTAAAACATTTACAGGGCAAATGTCTGCTCAGACGTTGACAGAACAAATGTCTGCACTAATGTAGACAGAGTTTATATTTCGTAAGACATTTATGTAGTAAATATTTGGTCAAATGACGGCACTGTAAATATTTGATCAAACGGATTGCAAATATTTGCCGAGACATTTGCATAGTAAATATTTGCTCAAACATTGGCATAATAAATATTTGACCAGACGTTTGCATAGTCAACATTCAGTCAAATGTTGACTTGGTAAATATGTAAACAGAAAATGTTGAACTTTTATGTTTATGTATTATAAAATATGTACTCCAGTTGTAGTCAGGCTGACCATTACTAGTGAGTTATCATCACTGGATATCCCGATATTTGTGGCTTTGTGCCAGGCTTAGAAAAAGACAAAACTTGATTCCTGTCATCATTAATGCTCATTGACTTTGAAGGTTTACCTTGACAAAACCTCTTTATTTGATGGCATGTCAGAAAAAATAGAGGGCAAAATCTCATTACGGTAAAGGAATATTGATATTATTCTCTCGGATGAAACAACTTTGTAATCTATTTTCATCTTTTTATACATCTTGTTTGGTTAGATGGCATTTTGAGGAGTTCACTATTGTGCATAGCCTAAATGATGCACATAATTGTATCGATACTCGAGAACAGTCTTTGTCAACCTCTGTTTTCTGCATTGGTTGTTTTCATTGGTTGCTTTTGTTTAGTGACATATCAACACCTCTATTACATGATATTACATGATAGTTCAGTCTTCTTTTCTTTGTTTCTAGTGATATTTTCCTATTTCTTAGTATTTTGCTTAGCTTTGGAAATGCATCTTTTTGCTACTCCAATAACCTTTCTGTTTTTGGTTTCACATTTTCTATCCTCTTAGATATTTAGACTTCCGGCATTTATTATTGATGAATGCAATCTTAATATATGATACACAGACATCAATGTGTTGAAGGCAGTCACAAAGTTTAAAGCTGAAATCTAAATATTTTGTATGCAATTTTATTTTATTTTATTTCTTTTTGGGGTGGAAATTGTAATGGTTATAGTGGTACAAGTCTTACTAATTAACCCACAGCAGAAGAGAGAAGAGGTGGATTCATAGCTTTCTCAAGGGTATTTGTGCATAAGTGAATATAACAAACCCAAATGAAATTTAAGTCGACTCTCCAATTAACAGTTCTGAGCCATTATCCATTACACCACCCACATATCCAAGCTTACAGCACTTGGTATTCCCAAGTAGTCACCCATCTAGGTACTGACCAGGTTCAATGTTGCTTAACTTTAGTGGTCATACGGGAACCTGTGTTTCAGCATGATTTAAATTCACGAATGATTTAAATCACTTGAAGAAGGCAAAAGGGAAAAGATTATCTGTACCTTCTTAATGATAAAAAAATTTAGCATCCAGTTTGAAATAATAAAGATCTGTTTGGAAAATATTTTTACAAAAACCCTACTTTATGGTTTCCTTGAATTAAACTTTTTAGGACTTTATGGTAAATGGTATTTTTAAAAAAAAATTTCTATTTTCCTTTTTAACAGCAAAGAATAAATTCTTATGATTTCTTACTCCTGAGCATGCAACATACAGCTAGTCATGCATAAATATTTCTTTCTGGAGCCAAATTCATTTGGCCTTGTAATTTCTTTATAGTTCTTGCAAACACAGGGCAATCTAGAAACTAGATTCTTATATAATATATATATATATATACACACCCTAGTATAGGATTGGTGTATACGGAATAAATTCCAATAACCAACAATTACTCTTCTTAAAAGAGTGCTCAATACAGAGTAGAGCAGATATAATTATTTATTTAAAAATTATAACATAAATTTTTTTATAAAATCACTACAAAAATAGTCATTTTGTTTCAACACCTCCAGTGTCTTTTTTTTGTAACATATTTATGTTATAATTTTTAAATATATATATATATATATATATATATATATATATATATATATATATATATATATATATATATATATATAAAAACTTAAAAGATATGCAAAACCTATTGCATTTTTATTAAATAAGTATTTATTTATTTAATCATTAAATTGTTTTTAAAATAGTCGGAGTATTTTATATGTTAAATAATTCAATTTTTATTTTTCCCAAAAAATTAATGAAAATTTATTATACTAAGCTATGCACCCTAGTAAACCAACTGTACTTTGTACCCCCTTACCTGTTAGCATGTCTCCCCAAAATTTGGTTTTGATCAGTCAATGTGTGACTATTTTATAGAGTATGACATATGGACAGACTAACTAATGGAAGTCACATAATTTTATATATAGATTTGCATTGGTTTTTAAGGCTTTGATTCAAATAAAGGGATATTCAATTTTCCCAATTAACTGGCATCAATTGTATCTATATCGTAGTTAATCAATAATTTTGAAATATTTGTCTGGAGAGTTACAGTTTTGGCAGGCATGAGAAATTCGATTAGCCAACTCACTAAGGGTAATTAGTAATATAGATATCTCTCTTTCCACTTTTTACACCCTCCCCCATCTCAAACACTTGTCACAGTAGATAATGATCGAACGTCGTTCTCTCGTTAACTGTTTGGTGGAAAGACATTTTGTTTGAAATTAGTTGTCTTTCTAGTTTAATGTGATGTAGTCTGATTCTTGAAAATGAAATAAAACCTCAAATACTTTGTTGTAGTCGTTCAAGATAACTTAGACGTATTTAATGTTTGTCCACCTGAATAACAACTTTCCTGGGATTTAAATTCTTGTTATTATTCACATTCTTTAATACGGAAACTTTCTAGCAAGTATCTGTCATTAATAGTAATAGTAATGACTAGCAATATGGCCATGCTTGATTCAAAAATCGTACGACTCATACAGCAATCGCTATCATTTGACTTAAAATATTTTTGCCCTTCCTTGCCTTTAAAGGAGTGCCCTTTGCCGTGCTGATGTTGCTAAATGCCTTACTTCTTGCCTATCTCACACTGCAAATTTTTTCTAAGCTCTATACTAAACATTAAAACTCTTACGAAAAAAGAACTAAACAAAATGAACACAAAACAATCAGCTTTAAAAAAGGACTCATAACTGGAAAAACCGAATGAAAAGAGAATGTTAACAACAAATACTTGTCTTGTCTTACTAAATCAATTATGACTGGATAGTGAGTTTGATCCTCACTAGGTGCCCTATTCTTTCGGCCTTGTGCCACATCTAAGTTAGACTAAGAAAATCATCATTGACGAATCAGCCAGGATTACTCAAGTTAGTCTTTTCTTCACTATTTGGACATCAGGCTGTGATCAGTGTGTAGTATCTGCTTTTAAGCAGACAAATTACAATTTTATCTGTCTTTGGATGGAACACAACTGATAAATGAGGGATGCTTGGTCCTGCAGATTTCAATCCTGTGGCAGCACCTTCCTCGTTGCACCAAAGAGTGGAGAGGTGTAATATCAACACCAGTGAGGCATTGGTTATGGGAACTGTGTAATCTTTGGCCTGAGCCCATGTGCAATCACTTGGGCTCCCCACTTTAAACCGGCCCCGTGCCATATTCTAATATGGTAGGGGAATAATTAAATATCAAGTGTAGTATGTGTTCTCTTAATCCCAAATGCTAATAGTAATATTAGCTGATTCCTTATTAAAAAACATTCAGCATTGAGTGAGCAGCTAGTATTACCAGAGTTATACTTTTCTTCACTCCTTGGATATTGAGCTGGGATCAAAGTGTAGCATCTAGTCTTATCATCTCTAATCAAAATCGTAATATTAGTCATTTCCTTATAAGGAAACATTCAGTATTCATTTATTCTGTTTTCTAGTATTGGTCGAAGCTTCCTTCCTAAACATTTATTTGAAGATGTATGGAATGTCAACATCTCAGAATTTTATCTTCAAGTTATGCGTGCTGTCTGCTTTAGTCACTACTGTTGTTGAAAGCTATTAAGTGACATGGTTTCTGTTATCTGGTACAATTCTTTGTGTGTGATTTTGTAGCCAGAGTCCACAAGCTCTGAAAAAAGGATGGTCCTCTTTAGGAGCTACAGTCTTTATTTGATCAACATCATTTTAATTAAGTACTTGGAGGCATGGTAGATTAATGGATCATGTCTTGGATTGAGGAATTGGAGAGTTGAGTTCATTATATTCACTTATGTACTTTGGGAAAGGTATGAATCCAACTCTTCTTCTCCCACAGCTATGGATAAATAGTAGAACTTGGGTGACATCCGGTCTAGGAGAAGGAAAAACTCTGAATTCAAAGTTGACTTGGAAGCAAGAAGCCGGAAGAGAGTTCCAAAAGCTAGAAATGTGAGAGAAGAAACTGTCCACATAGAACATCTAGGCATTTCAACTGTAAAATGATGAGACCTTGCTGCCATTAAAAAAAAAAAAAAAAAAAAAAAATGGCGGCAGAATAAAATAATGGATTGCAGGTTGGAATGAGAAATTGGAGAGCCAAGCTCTAATTCCAGCCAAGTTCATTACATTCATTTACATGCTAATAAACTTGGTAAAGATATGAATTTAATTCTGCTACCCCCCCTCCAGCTATGGGTAAATGTTTCTATAGCCTTGGTAAAGGTGTGAATTCAACTCTGCTACCCCACCCAGCTATGGGTAAATGTTTCTTTAGCCTTGGTAAAGGTATGAATTCAACTCTGCTACCCCACCCAGCTATGGATAAATGTTTCTATAGCCTTGGATGACAACTGAACTAAGAGAAGGAAAGACTCTGAATTCAAAACTGTATGTAGCACAGGCAAAGCACATACTATGCAGCTAAATGAAAGGATCATTCACTTTGACTCAATAATCCCAACTATAGGTGACCCCTTTTTTTTATCCAGGTGAAACATCTGAAGAAAAAGAAAACTACTTAATAAGGATCAATATTTGCTATTGATTGTTAAGGAGTGATCTTTACTGGTAAACACTTCTTAGCTGTTTGTTTCTTTTGTTAAAGTTTTTCTTGTCGAGGCTGAATGGCTCTTGATAAGAAAACCTTTTGTGCCAATGTCATCTCACTCTGTTTTGTTTACTTAGCTTTAACACTGTCCTTTCTGTACGCGAGGAGAATCACGAATGAGAGACACCAGGAAAATAAGCGGATGTTGTCTGTTTTCTAATCAAGTTGCCTTAATCATCTGGTGTATGTTTGTGCTGCCTATTATTACCATGAAATAGATGCATGGCTGAGTGATTAGAATGTTTGATCATGAAAAAAAGCCAGGTTTGAATCTCACCATGGTTGATTTGTCAAGGATGTAATTGTTGGTAATATCGGCTTGGGGAGATGATTCCAACATGTGGCACTATTGGGGGTGGGTAAGTGCCTGAAAACCGCAGCACAGTTGGACCCAAGCCTTGTGAAGGAAATTGAGATGATGAAACTGTTCAGAAGATGTTGATGATTGTGCTGGAACAAATTCACATGTCATCATGACTGAGTGTTCAAGTGTCTTTTCCCTATTCAACTACAGATTAAATGTTCTCTTTCTCCATGTAGCAGTAGTCTTATGCCATATCACATTGAAATACAGATTCTCCTACAATCACCAGTTAAGCAATGTCGAGCCTGATTAGGACTTAGATTGGTGAGTGCTTGGGAATATTAAGAACTGTAAGCTTAGATGTATAGTTGGTGTAATGGTTAACAGCTCAGAATTGGAAATTGGAGAATTGAGTTGCAATTCCAATCAGGTTAGGTATATTCACTTATGCGGAAATAGCCTTAGGAAAGGTATGAATCCAACTCTTCTCCCGCTAGCTATGGGTTAATTAGTAGGACCTGTATCAGTAAAATCATTATCTCCCAGGACTAAAAAAAAATTCTTTACTCTAAAAATTTTTCCGGCTTTAAATAAACTGTAGAAGATGGATAAGCCATAAAAAAAACCAAAATAACCAATCAATATTTTAAACTTAATGCAAAGAAAGTACATGAATTAAAAGAGAAAGTAACTTATTAAGGCAAAAATGTAGTTAAACTAAACTAATTTTGGAATCGTCCATCATAAATGTACATGTTCAGGATCAGAGTACATATCAGATTTACTCAGAAAACAGATGCGAATACAATATGGGATCTTTAAAAACAATATATGGTTATCAGTAGAATGAAGAGCCCAGAATGTGAACTACCAATTGAAGAGACCAAAATGAAGCAAGTATGATAATTTAAGTATGTGGGAAGTGTTTTAACAGAAAATTATTAGTTTTGGATATATATATATATATAGAGAGAGAGAGAGACAGACAGACAGACATTGAAGTCAACATCCAGCAGCAACAGCCTGTTTCATTAATGAAACAGGCTGTTGCTAGATGATGTTGACTTCAATGTCCACTTTTATATTTACATCTACTCTATCCCTGATATTGAGTACTTTGATCCATAAATATAGCATACCATAAAACTATACAGTATTTACATTAGTCGGACTATTGTCCTCATCTTTGTCGCCATATTTGTCACAACGTTTCGGCCGTTGTACGCTCCAGCCTTCTTCAGGTTGTTGGAATTTCGAACTGAACCCTTTATTTCGATCACTGGAGTAGACTGTTCTAGTTCCATGTGCCATGTTTGATGGCTGTCAGTTATCAGTTATCTCCTGCTAATTTTCCCTCTGAAAGTTCTCCACTGCCTTAACCAGGTATTGAACTCACCTTCTTTGGGCCTGTCGCTGGATCTAACCAATGCCTTTATCCACTGTGCCATGTGTCCTTGAGGACACATAGCACAATTAGCAGGAGATAACTGATAACTGACATCCATCAAACATGGCACGTGGAACTAGAACAGTCTACCCCAGTGATCGAAATAAAGGGTTCAGTTCAAAATTCCAACCACCTGAAGAAGGCCAGAGCATACAACAGCCGAAACGTTGTGACAAATATGGCGACAAAGATGAGGAAAATAGTCTGACTAATGTAAATACTGTACATAATACCTAATCTCAGAAATATAGACAGACATAAAACTATATTTTTATCATATATATATATATATATATCTATATATATATATAATTCTTTGCCAGAATCATAACCCAACAAAAACAGAACCCTTTAATACAATTGGATATCTCAAATTCATTTGACAGGGTTTGGGATGTTGGTCTCCTTCAAGTTGAAAAGTTAAGGCATTTCTGGACAAAATTTTGATCTGGTTCAATCTTTCTTATCAAATCGCATAATGAAAATATTCTTGAATGGCCACTGTTCTAGATCTTTTTCTTTTAATGTTGATGTCTGCCAAAGATTTATCCTTGGACTTACATTATTCCTAATTTCCAGTTAATTCTTACCAGAAACTATCTTACACTTAAGACCAACATTTTGATAAAATCCAAAGAAGAATCTACAATGTTATTGCTCCTGACCTATCATCTCAGCTTCAGTCATTTTCCCACCACAATCTAGTCAAGATTGATAAGCCCTAAAAAGACAAATTGGTCAATAAATAAATTGGTAACTGCAAGTAGTGTTTACTCATCATTGTTCTAGTATGAATTGCAGGTTTTCTATGGGTGTTGAATAAATGCAAATGCACTGCAGGGATTAGCTAGCCACGTTAGTAAACTCCGTCGTCTCCCAAGACTGATGGATGCCTCTGAGACTACCATCATGAAGGCTATTTTTAACTTTTTTATGTGCAAAATGCAGTCTGAGGATAAATATCAAAAGGAAAGATTTTCTTGTCAGCTTCATTATCTGATTGACTTGGGCTGATTGTTCTGCAGTATGACTCTCTTGCCTTCAAGGCATTTGCTATTATTAAGATAATGACTTGTTAAAAATCTCTTGTTCTAACACTTTCCTTTCATTCTGCCATAGACAAAAAGAGAATCTTGCAAAGGAATCTTCTCTCTTTCCCCTCGCAGCAAAATTCTGTTAAATCTTCCTCCGACAATTTGGCCACAGCTCCCCTTACAAGCCAACAATTTTATTTTCCGTTCACCTTCCCCGAGCAAAACAGTCGTGAAGAAAGGGAGTTTTGTTTCACGTTGATTGTTTAAGATATTTTTTTATTTCATTTTGAGACTAAGAGAAGGCCCATGAATCAATTGAGGATTATTCATTGAGGCTGCCATAAGAGCACAAAGGTGGAGAACTTGCCCTTTATAGACAGACCAGCAGATATTAACAGTCCAATTGTTTTTTTACATTTGCACGTGCATTTCTCCATACTGCAATCCTCACCAGTATAAGATAATCAATCTATGATAAACCATGGACATGAGACTTATCACTTGCTTTAATGGCATGGCAAAAGATGGTGGTTGTGCTGAGAATGATGACATGTTTAAATGGTAGACATGAGGCCAGCAGCAAGTCAAGAGATGCCTAGTGGTAAGCACTGTAAATAGTGGTTGGGTGCATTTTCCTTGAAGAATGCAGTGTGCATTTTATTTTATTTTCTTTCAGTGGGAAACCATTGACTGGGATAAGGGTCATAGAGTGAATATAAAGGTTAATAAATGAACCCTAGGTTAAGAAGCCTTGCTCTTGTTAAAATTAATATGTTACACTTACCTGCTGGTTGATCGATGGCAACATTGTAGAAATCCAGAAGGAAAATAAAGAGGAGAAATTACCACATGGCTTTTATAGACACAGGAATTCTAGAACCACTCCCCCTCATTAGCCATAAAAGGCGCCACCTGTTGGCAATGGTGGGAACAAGTATTGTGTGTACTAAAGGAGAAGTGCAGATATACTTAATGGGTATTGCTTCTGTCAGAGCCTAGAATTATTTAAAAAAATTTTCAGTTAACTGCATCTAATAGGTGATAGCCACAACAACGGAGTTTGTTGCAACTCTAAACTCCCAGCTGCATTCAGTTGCTATTGTCAATGGACTGAAGAGGCATGAAATTGGCAATTTACATATAAGAAAGCAAAAGGAATCTCTGGAGAGCCATGGTCATCTATAATGTGATGATGCATGAAATTGGCAATTCACAGATAAGAAAGGAAAATAACTCCATGGAAAGCCATGACCACCTACATTGTGAAGGGATATGAAATTGGTAGTTCACAGATAAGAAAGGAAAATAAGTCTATGCAAAGCCATGATCGCCTACATCATGAAGGGATATGAAATTGGTAATTCACAGATAATATAGAAAAAGGAATCTGTGGAGAACCATGATTAACCACATCCTGAAGGAACATGGCATTGGCAATTCACAGATAATAAAGCAAAAGGAATATGTGTAGAGCCATGACTGTATACATCCTGAAATGATATGAAATTGGCAATTGTCAGATAATAAAGAAAAAGGAATCTGTGGCGAGCAATGATCACCTACATCCTGAAGGGACATGACATTAAAAAAAATCCCTTCCTATCCTTCAGCATGTAGGATTAACATTATTACAAATTGTTGCTTTTCATTGGCTGTTTGTCCAGCTGGTACTCCAATGGGCAGACATACCTCTACAATTTGAGTATTTTTATTAAGATTATTATTGATAACTTCCTGTACATCACAAAGGATTATTCCAGGATTCTAAGACATAAGGTTTCTTTGTGTGGCCTCTGTGTGTGTGTGTGTTTGTTTAAACTTCTATTTCAGGTATTGTTATTGTGAAGGCTTGTTAATTTAATTATGTGATTGTCTTTGTAATGATAAAAAAAAAATGATCTCAAAAAGTTTCTTTACCAATTGATAAAACAATGTCCACTTGTTTTTTTCTTGTTCCTCTTGGGATAAACATTCACAACCAACGTTCTTGTTGTTGTCTTGACTTTACCGAGTCCTTCAGCTTAACATTGTCTTTTTCCTTGACTGACATTTTTGCTCTGCCGAATCTTATTTTGATCCACTTGATTATTTCATCCTTTTCTTTGGCTTTGCTTGTACGCTAATGCATATAAGAAAGGGAAAAAAAAAGAGAAAAAAAAAAAGAAAAACCCAAACTTGCCTGCTCACCCACATTGCTTTTCTTTCTCTCATTTCATTTTGGAGATTAGATTAATCTAAGCTGGCTTATCCTGTAGCCTTTATAATTCATGCAATTTCAAGATGTGCATTATCCAAAAACAAGGTAATTTATATTTGGTCTGATCTTGCTAGGAGAATTTTGAATTTAAAAAAAAATAATTAGCTCATTGGTGTATACGTGTGAAAATGTTAAACTGTAATTTTTGACTGAATTTCTGGGATGAGGAGTTATCATTATTTACACTATTTATTGTCTTAATCTTTGTTGTTGTCATCACGGTGCTTCAGCTATTGTGCTCTCTGGCCTTCCTCAGGTGTATATTGATCTGGGTAATCTACAGGGAATTCTGAAGCAAATCCTTTATTTAATTTATGGGAGTAGACAGTTCTCTTTACACTACCCATATCTAAGCATAACATCTAGTTCTCTTATTTAGTACTGTTCAGTTATTGCTCACCCATTTCACACTGTCTGACCCAGGGATTGAACTCACAACCACTATGTCACTGAAAAAAGAAGCAAAAGGGCCAAGAAAGTTTTATTAAAACACTGATATATATAGTCATCGACTCTCCCGTCAATTCGACGTATGAGGGTCAAGCAAATCAGTTCCAAGCAAACTGACAGCCCAACAACAGCACATGAGATTTGATTATAGTGGTGAAGGTTTCATGCAGGACCATCCACACTTTTTGAAAGGCCGAATTCAGAGACCTGATGCACTAAGTGCCACAAGGTCCCCAAACAACCCTCCACAGGTTTTGAATTCAGAGTTGTCCTTCTCCTAGACCAGTTGCCATCTAAGGCTATAGAACCCAGTCTGTCCTGCTATTTACCCATAGCTGGAGGGAGAAGAAGAGGATTCACACCAAGGGTGTTAGCACGTAAGTGAACGTAATGGATTCGACTGGAATTCAAATTCGGCTCTGCGATTCCTCAATCCATTACTCCACCGTGCTTATATATATAAGTAATATATAAGTAATAATAATAAAGATAGTTTATGCCTAACAAGATCTGTAAAAGGCCAATAAATTCCTAGAGGACTGCTTTCATTTAATCACCATAGAGAACCTTTTCTGTCTGCCATCCAGCATGGCTGATGCTAAACTTCAGGAGTACAACACTCTATGCCTTCTTTGGCTCATGTTTTCCACTGGTATGAAGTGGAGTGATGTTATCGAATCAATTGCTACATCTAGTGCTAGGAAAGTTGATTCACTGTGTTGTGCTGGGGAATTGATCTTGCTTTGAGGTATGTAGTTCAGGTTATGATCATTCAAGTCATTGTAAATAAAAAGTTACAGTCACCTAAAATGCAGAAAAATCTGTCTGTGTGTAGTGCAATTGGTCACCAACATTTTTAACCCCTTAAAAAAAAAAATTACCTGTGTATAGTGTTACCATATCTATTTTTTAAGCTCTTGAAAAATTACCTGTGTATAATGCAAGCCCAGCTATTTTTTTAATTTGTTATTTTATTGTTCTTGCACTTTCATAATATTTTTCTTTTATATTCTTTCACACTCAGTAACTTAGTGGCTGGCTTTATTACTTTGCTTAGAGTAAAATGATTAATATATATATATATATATATATATATATATATATATAATATCACACATTGATTGCTGGTATTTATAAAATAGTCCTCAATGTAAAATAACAGAGCTATAAATTATGTATTAATAATAAATATGCATTTTTTCCCTAACCAGCAGTACAACTTTGAGTTTCTTGCAAAATGCAATCATGAGGTATCGAGTTAAAATGATAATTTTAGTTTCAACTCAGCAGTTGAAAATTATGTTGTGCATGAAACTTAGTGTTCTGCGACTGGTGAGGAAAAAAAAATATATATTTATTAATAATATATAATTTATAGCTCTGTTATTGTATATCAAGCACTATTTTATTAATGCCAGCAATCAATGTGCTATATTAAAATATATATATGTATTTTTTGTTTATATGTTATATATTGAAATAATTGTCAGACTTGGTTCATTGCATTATATATATATATATATTTTGTTTTTTTTGGGGGGATATGGCAAATTTTCACTGTACTATCAATTTGCAACCTTCCTTTCTCATATGACTAACTCTCTGACTCTTCAGCCTTCAGACAGTAAAGGGTCAAGAAGTGTAAAGGCAAAGATGTAACCAATATGACACCTGCTTGCTTTTTAAAGATTTTCACACTTTCTGCATTTAAGTAAATATTCGGTGACTGAGTACTTGGTTTAAAAATTCAATATTTTACTTCCCTTCTCTTTCTGAATTGAAAAAAAATTAAATTCTAAATTTTTCTTCTTTTCTATTTTAATTAAAAAAAACGAGAAATTGATTTTTCATTTGGATCATTCTCGAGTCATGGTTATCATGGCTCCGTGATTTTTCTTGATAAAATTATTCCAATTTTAAGCCCATATTCTATAAAATCTAATCAGCATTTAATTGGTTGCGAAAATTAACTTTCTTTCCTCACATTTCATAAAAATACAATGTCTGCCTGCTCATATTTAGTGGCTGCAAAAACTTTCAGAAAAATGGAATTTAAAACAAACATTTTATAATCGTCCAAAGGAGTATATTGGATCCTAAGCCCCATCACACTTAGTAACCGTAACCTTTTGAATACTGACCCCCTGATGAGTATGGATCTCCCATGCTAGGCCCTTGCTGCCCATGACTATATCTGTTATATGGGTCACTCAGATTCAAAGGGTTAAAGTTATATTGAATCCTGACTGGCTATTATTCAGAAGTAATGCCTTCTATTTACTTTCCTGGAACCAAGAGTACACTGAGAGAGTACGATAGCGCTGCTGGAGAGAGCAAGTTTTCAGCTAAAAATTAATTTTCTTCATGTAGTCGCCAGCATTAGGGATGCAGCTTTAGCCCATGATAAACAAGAGTCTGCCTGCTGTGCTCATAAAATCCTCATTGGTGGAGTTGAAAGACCTTTTCAGAGCAGTAAGAGAAAATAATACTGAACTGTTACATGATATCAGTCTTCCTATAAGGCAGGGAATGTGGGAAAATCTCCTCAATGTTAAAGAGTTTTGAAGCAATAGAAATGTAGTCCTACAGAAGGATGTTGAGGATACCATGGATGGAACATGTGAGCAATGACAAAGTTCTAGAGAAAATAGAAACAAGAAATATTATATAAACTTACATTTAATATCTGTAAGTGAAAGCTGAAATCTCTAGGGCACATAATGAGGAAAGAGGGCTTGGAAATTCAAATACTCACAGGACAGATTGAAGGCAGGAGGGACAGAGGAAAACAATCCATAAGTTATTAGTGACCATGAGTAAATGGATGTTGGAACATGTTTTTGTTATTTAGCAAAATGACAAAATTTATTAAGTGCTACAAAGGATAGGAAGTTGTGGAGAGTCATTATCGCCTACATCCTGGTGGGTTACAGCACATAAAAAAGAATGTTCAACTACAACGACTTGTCAAGACACCTTACACTCCTATTAATAAGATAGAGCAATTCTTATGTTTTGCATATTATCATGACATTATTGGCTCAGATCTTCAATAGTTTGGTATGGCCTTTTTTTCAGCTTCAAGCTGCTTAAAGTGGTGCATCTTCTGTGACATGACACCTACAAAAATGCCAGAAATTATTTTCCAATTCTGTAGACACTACTGATAAAAGCATACTTCTTAAAAAAAAGAAATCATAACTTCTTAATAAAATAATAATGGTGTATGAACATTTTATATTTGTTTTTGGGCAAAGGTTGTGCACAGTGTCTATCTTTCATCAGTCCCAAATCCATATGCTACAGCAGGTGTGATTGAAAAGTTCATCCCAAATTGCTAAAGATAATCTTACAACAGGTGTAAAACCTGGCTTAGGGTGTTGCAAGTGTAAAGTTGTCATCTCTGACCTGAATCTGGAAACTTGGACCTCTAGGTTAATCAGTTGATGGTTTGTCTGAGTTTCAAAAACTCCAGAATGATCATGTTTTTCACTATCCTAAATGATAATGCACATCAGTTTGCTTGCCTTTTGAACCATAAAATTATAATTTTGTGCATTGTTTTTTTCATCATTGCTCATGTAAAGGTTCAGGAAACTTTCAGCTTTGGAATATTTCAGCAAATCTGGGACTATATAAACAGACTGGTCCATTCATAAAAAAAATTGGGAAGAATTTGGGGGGGGGAATAATTTTTGTAGGTGAGCATTCTTTAAACCTTACTTACACTGCAACACTTGTCAGACTTGAAAGATATTGATTTGTTATAATTTTAGAAGTGGGTGTCCTGTTTATAATATAAATATAGTGTAAAATCAATCCTTGACTTTTTAGAGAGTTATTAGAACTTAGTCATTTGTTTACATATGTCAAGTTTGGAATTTTGTTTCTGGCATTAATATCTGTGTATGAAGACAATTTTTGTATTTAAAAAGAAAAAACAATTTCTTTTAAATAAAGATTAAATGAATATATACATTTGTAAGTTAATTTTTTTAAAGAAAATATTTTAAACAAGCAATTGTTTGCTGATTTGTGCAATTTTTAATTTCTTTCTTTTTTTTTTTTTTATTACTGATTTCATTCCATGCAAGGGATTAATGAGTATGGAAGAATTAGAAACAAAAAAATGACTTATGAGTGGGAACAAAAAGAGTAATCGGGAGGATAGTAGATAGTGATTGATATTGCATTTAAATTACTGAAGATTAAAGTTGGCTGGAAATCATGAAGCTGGAAGGGAGTCCCATGAGGGAGAAGTGCAAGAAAAGGAACTGTTAACATAGAAATTACGGCTACATCTAGCCATCTCAACTGTAAATTGATGAGATCTTGATGCCAACCTAGTACTGCACTTAAATTCAAAAAGTCTAGGTACCATAACAAAGTGTTCATCCGAATAATTACTATGAAAGTATTTATAGAAAAGGCAAAGGGAGGCAACCTTATGGCAGTGAGAAAGTGACTGAAGCTAAGATGCCAGATCAGGACCAATAATATTGCTAATTCTTCTTTGGATTTTATCAAAAAGCTCAAAATATGTCTGGAGATAATGTAACTTTTCAGCTTGTAGAGAAGACCTGCACGCCAGACCCTGTTGAAAGCTTTCAAGATGTCCAAAGCTACAGCCCAGGCTTCACCATTTTTATCTAGAGCAGGAAAGACTTTTTCCTCAATTATCATTAGTACAGTAGTTGACCTGAAGAAATGAAAACCATATTGCTTGTCTGAAAAAAACCCTGCAGTGAGAGATGCAAAACCAATTCATCATTGATTAGGGCCTCTAGGAGTTTCCTCATAATAGGTAGAAGGCTAATAGGCACAATAGTTGGAAATTGTGACACATCTGTAATCAAAGAATAAAAATTGACATAAATTAACAAAAAGTAAAAAATAGATATACACATATCAATGACATAAGGTAAGATATTTGAAAAAAAAAAATACTAAGTGCAGATAACTCTGTAAAAGTTGGGAATTAATGACACCGTATTGATATAAACAGGACTCCTTTTCCAATTTTTTATTCTGACAAGTGTTGTAGTTTAAGTAAGATTCAAAGAATGCTAACCTACAAAAATTATGAGCAAAAGAAATTTTCATGAGTGGACCCATATATTTAAGTAGTGCCAAATTTTTGTCATCAACATGGTCAGCATCCTTTTCCATATGCTGAATCAGACAATTTAGCACAGTTCACAGTTAACTGGCTGTAATCTGCAGATTTGCACAGACGAAGCTGATTAAAACTCTCTTCATTTGCTGGGCTGCTTGAAATGGGACTTATCACACACATCGGTATCACTACTGGTAAGACTATTGCCAAACTGTATTCATATCTACTGTTTGTCCAAAGACTTTCAGAGATCACTGTCAATGGATGAATCTTTACCTACTAGGTGACATAAATAAAATAGCAAGGCAGACCGGGTACTATAGTCTTGATTGGCAATAAGTCTATTGTAGAAACTAATAGCTGCCTGTTGTGAGAATTGTTCAGCCAAATTATCTGAGAGACACCTTTCTGCTGTCTTTCAACATGGCTGATGCTAACAGCCAAGTGAGTGACTCATTGCATCTTGTTGGTTGACATGAAGTGGAATGAAAATATTGAATATATTGCTAGGTCAGTTGCTAAAAAAAATTTGGTTAACTGTGTCATGCTAGACAATTTTTCTCATCAAAATCTTTTGTACATATCTATATGGCTACCACTCATCCATGCTTAGAATATTACTGCCACTTATGGTCCAGCGCTCCTGCTATATATTTAGAGATTCTTGTTAAAATCCAAAGAAGAATCAGCAATTTTATTAGTCCTGACCTGGCATCTTGGCTTCAGTCACTTTTCCACAGCTGTAAAAGGACTTCCTTGTGCCTTTTCTATAAATAATTTCATGGTAATAGTTCAGGTGAGCTCTTTGCTTTATGAATTTAAGTGCAGTACTAGATTGGCAACAAGGTCTCCTCAATTTACATTCAAGTTAGATCTAACCGTAAGTTCTATGCTAACAGATTTTTTCTCACAGTTCTTGCTTGTTAACTCTCTTCCGGCTCCATACTTTGCAGTCAACTTTGATCTTCAAAATGTTAATTGCTACTTAATGTCTTCCTGATTACTCTCTTATTTTTCTCTCTCATTAGTAATGTTTCTGCTTTCTAGTTATTTCACATCCAGTAACTCCTTGTGTCTTAGTGGCTTTAGTGCCTTGCTCAGGTTGAACTCAATTGAAAAAGAAAACTAAAAGAAGCCAATAATGAATCAAAAATTTACATGATCACCCGAGCATGCATCAGACATGGCACCTAATGAAGTGTGACCATGAATAAAATAAAACACCTATTCAGAGTAGTAAAATGTTTTTTGTCTGTCAAGGTATTTAAATAACAGATCTGTGCACACAAACAAATGTCAGAATACTTGTTGAAGGCTGAGCTTGGATGATAATACAAACATTAATTATACATAGACGAAGATGTTGAAAAGTTCTTAGCCCTATCCATTTTTTAAAATCTAGCTTAATGAGAATTTTTTTTTACATAAATTATTATAACACAAATACCCTTGGGAAAAGTATGAATCCACCTCGTCTCCCACCAGCTATGGGTTAATTAGTAGGACATATCAATAAAATCATTATTATCTCCAAAAACTTAAACACTCTTTCTCTTATGGCTCTATCACATTGAAACACTGATTCTCCTACAATCACCAGTTAAAAAATGTCAATCCTGGTCAGGACTAAGATTGGTGAGTGCTTGGGAATATTAGGTGCTGTAAGCTTAGATGTGTGGGTGGTGTAATAGTTAACAGTTCAGAATTTGAAATTGGAGAGTTCCATTCAGGTTAGATATATTCACTTATGTGGAAATACCCTTAGGAAATTTGTGAATCCACCTCTTCTCCCACAAGCTATGGGTTAATTAGTAGGACTTGTATCAGTAAATCATTATCTACAAAAAATTCTTCCAATCTAAAAATGTTTGGTTTTAAAGAAGCTGCAAAAGGTTGAAAAGCTATAAAAAAAAACCCAAATCAATCAATCAATATTTCAGACTCAATAGAAAGAAAGAATTTTAATTAAAGAAGAAAATAATTTATTAAGACAAAAATGTTGTAAAACTAGACTAATTTTGGAATCTTCCATCATAAATTCACATGTTCTGATCAAAGTACATGTCTGCTTTCCTCGCAAAACTAATGTGGATACAATATGAATATTTAAAAACAATAGCGATAAAAAACTGTATATGTGGTTGTCAACAAAAGGAAGTGCTTAGGATGTGAACTACAAATTGGAGAGTCCAAAATTAAGCAAGTATGATAATTTAAATAGGTGGAAAGTTTTCTAACAGAGGAAATATAACACTAAAATTATTGGTATTGGAGATATATAGTTCTTTGTCAGATTCATAATCCAATTAAAATAGAACCCCTTACAATCAGAGATATCTTGAAGTCATTTGACAAGTTTTGACATGATGGTCTCCTTCACAAGTTGAAACATTATGCTATTTCTGGACAAACTTTTGATCTGATTTGATCTTACCAAATACTGAAATGAAGGTTTTCTTGAATGGCCACTCTTCTAGATCTTTTTGTCTTAATGCTGGCATCCCCAGGCCTTTATACTTGGACCTACGTTGTTCCTCATCTTACATATAAGTCTACCATTTTGATAAAATCCAAAAAAGAATTTGCAATGCTATTGGTCCTAATCTAACATCTCAGCTTCATTCTCTTTCCCCACCATTGTAGCATAACTTCTGAGCATTTTTTTATAAATATTTTCATGGTAATTGTTCTGATGAGCTTTCTGCTTTCGTACCTCAACTTTGTGAATTTAAGTGCATTGCTAGATTGGTGGCCAGTTTTGATCATTTATAGTTAAAATGATGAGTTGTAACCATGAGTTCTATGCGAACAGCTTCTTCTCTCATACTTCTTGCTTGTGGAACTCTCTCTCAGCATCTTGCTTTCCAGTCAACTTTAATCTTCAAAAAATTTTGCCTTCTTAATTCTTGTTCTTTTATTGTACTCCCTCCTTAATAATATCTTGTTTTTCTCTTATTTACACACTCTTAGTAACTATTTGCATCTTGGTGGTTTTATTTCCAGGTTTGTGATGAAATTATTAAAAAAAAAATTACAAAAATGTTTTAAAGAAAATGGGGAAAAAAAGATACAGCATCAGTTGGAATTTCTCAGACACATTATAAGGAAAGAAGGCTTAAGAAATTTGACATTCACAAGGCATATTGAAGGCAAGTGGGACAGAGGAAAACAATGCATAATCTACCTAACGAGCTTGAGTAAGTGGATAGCAGAAGTCATAATTTACAAAGAGCTATAAAGGATAAGAAACTGTGGAGAGCCATGATCACCAAGTGTATTAATACCTATCTCTGTGTTGATTCAACAGGAATTGTTTTTTCATATGACCCATTATTGATATTGATGAGCCAAAAACAACATTCAGTTTGTCATACATGAAACAGTTATTGTTAATCCTGTTTTGATCAGTTGAGAAATTAACATTATTATAATGGCTGGCTGCTCAAATACCTAACTGCATAGAGCAGCTCACCAATCCCTAATCCAAACACTTGCTCAGACACATTTGTGGTTGTTCAAAACCCCAAAAGCCCACCTGTGGTTTATACTGCATTTATACTGAGCTGATCTTAGAGTTTCTGGGAGAGAGCACATTATCTGGTGTGATCAGCAGTTTGAACAAAGCCAGTATGCTCAAACCCTCAGTCACGATGACTTGTGACTTTTTGCTAGTACAACCATCGACAGCTCTCAAACATTTTGCTGTACCCAATTTCACTCTCAGAGCTTTAGTCGACCCATGACATGGTTTTCAAGCACTTTCTGAAAGTGCCACTTGCTGGGATAGCCTTCCCAGGCTGATAGCATCAAGTAACCACCTTTCTGACAAATCAACCACGGTGAGATTTGAACCCGGGAAGCATGGTCAGAAAGTGAATGTTCTAACCACTCAGCCATGTGCCCATAAACATTATTAATACAATTGTAATTCACTTAAAGACAGAAATAGCAAGCTCTTACTGTAACTGATGAGATTTGGATAATTTTGTCAATCCCCGCCAACAATCCCACTTCTTTCCTTTTTTTTTTTTCTTCTTCAGTTCATTATTACTTACTACTGTCTTTTTTGTGACACTTGGGAATCTACCTCAGATTGTCTTCCCCGGAAATCTTGTGCCTATTTTTGAAGACTGACTCTAATAAAAACCTCAACCATTTGGCTTTTCTCTTGTCCCAAAGCCAATCTGATTGAAGAACATCTCTGTCTTTCTTTGGGCCTCTCCTTTGCTTTTCATTGATTGGTGCGAGATAGACATGTGACACATGCCAAGGGAGTGATGCTGACATTATGAGGAGAATATGAAGGCCTTAAGTAAAATGATGGAGTGATTTTACTCTACTGCTATTTTTGACAGTACACTGCTCCACTGGTGAGGCACAAAGAGAAACCATCAGTTGTCAAGCCAGAAGAGGGTGAAAGAGGACAAGAAGGGAGGGTTGGTGTGAGGGCGGATTGGGCTTGCCAATATTTGTCTATTTTCCAAATATAACTTTTGCGAATCCAGTTTAGATGAATTATAAAAAGCTTTTTAGGCTTTAATATATTATGCAGATGACAAACTGGCCTTTGTCTTGTACAGATTTCATTTAATAAAGCGAGAAAGTTAAGTATCTAATTAGGTGATTGTCTTATTATTTGGACGGTCTATACAAGCAAACAAAGTACCCAACAGCAAGACTTGAACCTTATGGACATATAACCTACTTAATATATGTGTGTGCATTTGTTATATATAATGAAAAAAATTCAGAGTATATCTGTAAAAGGACAATATGGAAAAAAGACACCATTTGCCTTGATAAAGTCAGAAAATGAAGGGCATTGGCTAAGATAAGTTTTCCTTTTGTGTGTATATATATATATATATATATATACATACAGACACACACAAGTTTCATTAAAAAATGACTGACAAGGTACTGTGATTAAGCTTTTTATTGAATTTTTCTTGTGTTTGTATAAGTATTTTCTTGGATATAAAGTATGTAAAAAATCATCTGAATGTTCTATATATTTGAGCTTTTTGGGTTATTTTATTAGCTATTATCAAAGATGTTTTTTATATATAGATATAGTAATGGAATTTTGTTTTTATTTTTCAAACATGGTCACCAGATTGTGGCCATGTTTGTAGTTGATACTATTGAGTTTTTGTTTTTTCTTTTTTATTATTAATCCTTCCATTATTTTTATGTTTTTACATGTGGATGAGGTATTATAGTTGTATTTCCTATGAGTATGTTATAGATGCAGTTTAGTAGGTTTTTTTATGTTTAGATGAGTCCTAATTGAGCTATGGCCAGAGAGATAAAATGTGAGCCTTCTTGATAGGACTGTAGTGCTAGAAATACATTGATGAAATATGTTGGGATTTAAATAAAAGATTATATGAACACAAAAAGTATCATTTCTGAAACAATACACTGTGCATTATTCATTTGTTGTGATAGGCCTAACCATAATTTAGACTTTATGCAATTTTAATTAAGAGAAAGTAATTGATTGAAGTAAAAATGTATTAAATGTAGACTCATTTTGGAATCTTCCATCATAAATTTATATGTTCAAGATCAAAGTACATATTTAAAAATGATAGCAATAGAAAACAGAATATTTGTCAGCAAAAGAAACAGCTTGATATGAGAACTACAAACTGTATAGCCAGTATGAAAATTTAAATATCTAGGAAGTATTTTAACAGAGGATGGAAAATGGGTGTGGAGTGAGTAACTGTGGTTACATGCAAAATAAGTGACAGGACTCTTCAACAAAAAGAATTGACAAAGTTTACAATTAGCAATAACAAAGAAAAGAACAGGGCAAAATATGAAGCAAGCAAACAATATATGCAAAGCAAATTAACAGTAATAAGGCAAATTAACAGTAATAAGGCAAAAAGTTCACAAATTAAGAATTGGGGTTGACATGTAAAAGCAAGTTCAGACAAGTGAACATAGAGTTCTGACTTCAAGACAAGACAGATCGGGACTGTGCCATATGAAATGAAGGAAAAAATCCTAGCATGCATTTGTGTGCTTCTGCCTATAAATTGGAGTGGGATAAGTGTTTTGTAGTCATTCCTAGCAGGACAATGGGACACTGAAATCAGAAAGCATATTGGAAGATTAAAAGTTGCCTCCCAAAAGCTAAGCAAAGTCTTTCCTGTAGGTTATCCAGATCAACATACATATGATGAAGGCTGAGGGTTATGACAACAATGATGAAGACAATAGTCCACATGTAAATAGCGTAAAAAGGCTTCAGACACAGTAACATTTCATTTGAAGCAAAGAAAAGCATGCTGAACTGTTATGAATTATTAGTCCTCCTACATGGCCATTAATGCTGAACAATTTCCTCGCAGGTGAAGACTGGAGGCAACAGAAACAAAGAAAAGTGTTTCGAGCTGTTATCCATCACACCACCCACACAAACAAGCTTACAGCACCTGGTATTCCTGAGGGGTCAGAAGGTGCACTGGAATAGTGAAAGATGTCTTCTAAAGAAATAGTAAACTTTGATTGGAAACAAATCTGCTGTGATATTGGCTTTCTGATATGGCTATGAATTTGGGACAGTCTGGGAGGAGAAGAATGGAGGTGACAGAAATGTCGTTCTAAAGAAGGATGCTGAGAATAGTATGAACTGAAGTTTTAACGAAAATAGAAACAACAAGAATACTTAGAAAGAGATACTTAATGAGGAAGGAGGGCTTGGAGAATTTGACACTCACAGGACATATTGACAGCAAGCGGGACAGAGGAAAGCTTTGAATAATTTGCTTAACAAGCTCATATAAATGGTTGGCAGAAGAGTAATTAGAATGATTAAGAAAAAGGTAAACTATAAAGCTATAAAGAACAGGGAGTTGTGGAGAGTCATGATTTCCCATGTCTTAAAGGGATATGACTAAGATCAGCTAGATTATGCATTTAGATACACTGAATGCAAAAAAATAAATGTAAGGATCTTTGTATCTTTTAAGTAATACTTTAAAAAGCATACATTTCTTGATTGATTCATTCATTCTTATGGCTTATCAAGACTTTGCAGGTTATTCAATACCAGAAAATATTTTAGATTCTAAGAAATTTTGTGGGGGTAGATAATAATGCTTTCATCACACAAGTCTGACTAATTAACCCATAGATGGGGACAAGGATATTCGTCCATAAGTGAATATAACAAACCCAAATGAAATTACAACTCATCTATCTGATTAGCAATTATGAGACATTATCCATTACTCCAGCTGTACATTCAAGCTTACAGCACCTAGTAATCCCAAGTGGTCACCCATCTCGGTACTAACCAGGTTTGACATTGCTTAACTTTAATGTTCATATGGGAACTGGTGTTTCAATACTATATAGCCATAAGTCTATGCATTTCTTCCTCTTTCTCTCTCTCTCTCTCTCCATATATATATATATATATATATATATATAAAAATGAAATTAAAAAGTGCGACCTGGTAATATACATACATATATTTAATGTGAAAAAATAATTTTATATACTGTAAGTAATTCTATTTACTTGTTTAATAAAAAAAAAATATAGTCTATTAAAATTAACAGTGAAAATATTTTAAAGTTGTAATTAAAATTGTAGTTAAAATGAATTCTAACCTAAACATTTTTTAAAGTTGTAGTTAAAATGAATTCTAACCTAAACATTTTTTAAAATTGTAGTTAAAATGAATTCTAACCTAAACATTTTTTAAAATTGTTGTTAAAATGAATTCAAACCTAAACATTTTTTAAAATTGTAGTTAAAATGAATTCTAACCTAAACATTTTTAAAAAATGTATTTTTCTAACCTAAACATTTTTTAAAATTGTAGTTAAAATGAATTCTAACCTAAACATTTTCTAAAATTGTAGTTAAAATGAATTCTAACCTAAACATTTTTTAAAATTGTAGTTAAATGAAACGTATTCTAACCAAAACACCTCTCTCAAAGTACTACAAGCACTTAAAAGAATCCAATAAAACACCTACAGTAAAATGAAATTATGATGAAAAGCTAGATGTAGGCCATTAAATGACACATGTCCTTTGTACTTACATGAGAAACTATATATTACTAAGTTTATAAAAAATAAAAGTTTACTAAATCAGAGAAATGAATTAGCTATTTCTGCCATCATTGTCATAAATAATATTTAAATATAAATTTTAAAAAAATTGTGACTTGGTAATATACATACTTATACTTGATGTGCAAATAATTTTACATACTGTAAGTAATTCTAATACATTTACTTGTTTTAAAAAGAAATATATTAAAAATTAAAAGTGAAAATATTTTTTAAAATCATAGGTAAATAAAATGTATTCTAACCTAAACACCCTCCAAAAATCTTTAAATATACAAATAGAAAAAAATGCCGTAAGAATTTTTGCCGTTAAAAATAAAATTTAAAAAAAATCCAGATGACATGCATTTAACGTA
>CAHIKZ030005457.1:52500-57500 GCA_903632075.3 Acanthosepion pharaonis | reverse complement strand
AAGATTCTGTTCTTTCCTGAAGTGGGGGTCATAAAAGTATGCAGGTGGTCAAAAACCCTTTCTGGTCCTTTTCTTACTTGCATCATGTGAAAATGAATTTCTTTTTGATTTCTTTTTATTTTCTTTATTTGTTTTATTTCATTTTTCCACAATACAAATAATGCCTATGATAGATATGCCATAGCATATGTCATAGATAATACATGTTAGTCTTTACTTGCATAATTAGGTGTGGTTGTAGAATAACTAATCCTTGATGGAGACACTGCAAGTATAGCTTGGCCCGTGTCTATATTTCAATGATCCTTTTCCTTTTCACACTGTCTCTTCACTTTCTCTGTCTTCTGGTTGTCTTTTGACTTTTATTTTCCGAGTATCTGTCCCATATTGATTGATTGCCAGTTTGACGTCCAATCTGTTCATTTCAATACTTCTGATTGGCTGTGAAAGCAAGAATTAAATCTTGCCTGCTGTCTTCCTTTCAATCAAAGGTTACCATACAAATATTAATCTATATCAGCTAATATGCTTGATGAACAGCAACTGCTATAGTCCATCCTTAATCCTTGTTATATGAGCTCTGTATCCCTTCGAAGGCTGACCAATTAGCCATGAGTACCAAGACAAATTGCATTGCAGTCTGTTCCAGTTGGACTCATCATTGGCGTCTTCACATGGAGTGAATGGCATAATGCCAAATTATTATTGTCTTCTCTTAATAGATTCAAGGTCACATTTTTAGAGGATCTGCTGAGGCATGAACTCAGTAGAAATGGCTGTGGTGACCATATAATTCAAGTAAAATGTTTAAAAATACATTTTAAAAGAAGTACAAAATTTAGTAACACAGACTGAAATGGATATATTAAAATTAGCAGAAAAGAATAACAAAAAATTTAAATTAATGTAAATTGTAATATCAAAAAAGCAAATAGATTAACAAAAAAGGAAAGGCCACAAGCAGCTTAAGTGATTTGTCGTTCCTTTTTTATTGGAGCTAAACCAATTTATCAGTCCTCTTTCATCAGAGCTCAACCAATTTATCGGTCCTCTCTCTCATCAGAGCTCAACTGGTTTATTGGTCCTCTCTCATCAAAGCTAAACCAGTTCATCGGTCCTTGCTTATCAGAGCTAAACCAGTTTATTGATCCTCTCTTATCAGAGCTAAACCAGTTTATCAGTCATCTCTCAGAGTTCAGTCAAGGATGAGAAATGTCACAAAAATTAAAAAAGAACACTGGAGACCTAATGATATATAAAATATATAACAATTACAGTCTAATTACATTTCAGTCTAACAACTGTCCCTTCTGCTGACAGAGAGATGGTTGGGAGGACTTAATGTAAATTGATATCAACACCTTCAAATGAAATTCAGTTTGCTCAGTACTGAGAACATGTCTCAGCTGTTAGTGTGGTTGCATTGCTGGTTTTGAATTTTTGAGTGAAAGTCATAAAACTTATCTGTTGTATCATTAGCTAGGCTAGTGCATTTGATTTACATGGGTGTCACCCTTATTGCTTGGTCTTGTATCAAACTTAACCAATATGAGTATGAGGTTATTCCAAAATGGATGCAGCCATTTTGAATTTCTTCAGAATTCGTTGTACAGTAACCCAATGGATTAAATCATTAGCTCATGAATTAATTGATATAGTAGATGTGAGTTCACTCCTTGGGTTAGTTAGTGCAGAATCGGATACAGTGGATTGATTGATTGTCATTTATTTTTTATTAATGTAAACTGGTAATATCAAAAAGCAAATAAATTAATAAGAACTAAAAGCAAAAAGTTGCTCCACTGATTTGTTGTTCCTCTCTCATCAGAGCTTAATCAAGGATGAGTAATGTGCACAGTGACTAAAGCCAATACCACCAGAGACAGCATTCTATATAATAAATATATAAAGACTGATGATACCTAAAAGCTACTCTTTCTGCTTGTTGAGATGTTGTGAGTTTCCCGCGTGTTGGTGTATGAATCAAGACAAACACAGTTGTAGAGGAAAATACTGGTATATTCATAAAAGCAATTAACAATAGAGTGATGAGTAGAACGAAGGTTGGTTAGTACAAAACAATATCCAAAGTCTATAGTCCAACGGTATGTACCGGGTAAGCTTATCTGGACTGCTCACGCTGACTCTCTCTCTGACGCTCTGTCACTCTCTCTCCAGAGCTGACTTATATAAGAGGGACCAGTCCATTACTAGTTAGAAGGTGGGTGCGCCCCAACACTGCTTGAAGTGGCTGGAAGTACTTTTAAATAAATAAAGGGTTTTTTGGAAGAGTCTAACATTAAATGTAAATGTCTTCTAGGGTTTCTCTAAGATTACTTTGAGAATTTAAACTAGGGTGTCAGTCTGTTAACCCTTTTTTTTACCTGACCCCACTGATGAGTACGGTATATGACCTTTCACACAGCGGCCAGAAGAACATACCCATCTTGTGGGGGAGGGGGTTTCAGGGTTCAATGAGTTAACAATGCAGCATCCAAAAACTTGCACTGAGAAGCTTTTTAACAAGATTCCATGACATTGTTACAGGGCACCAGAAAAATCTGCTTCCTTTAAAAACAAAACCTTAAATATTGTAATTGCTTTTGGACAAAAAGTGTTCTGCAATGATTATCATGTCCTTCCCAAAGAATTGTCTCTTGTAATGTCTCACTTTCTGCATCGTTGCCTTTCTGTATGCTTCTTTCCATTTCTTTCAGTCGTGCCACAAATGAATAATCGGTTAAATGCACTTACGTGAGAATCCTTTTGCCAAATAACAATCTCACACAAGTCCTGTGTTACAAAATGGCGGGTCTTATTTCATAACTTAACGCCTCTCAAATATCAAATGAATATTTTTGGCTGATGGAACTTCTCCATCCAAGAGAAGTTCAGACACACTTCATGTAAAAATGGTTCAATGTGTGAACTGTTAGGTCTATTTGGAGATGGTTTTCACTTGTTCTCTAAAAATAGCTTCGACAGTAGAGGAGCCTTTGACAGGAGAAGGAAACAAATAGCAACTCTGGAAAATTGGCTACTTGCCAGACAATTGTTTTTTCCTAGCAAATGCTAAACATCAATTATTGGTAACTGAAAATCATTTCAGCTGAATATTCATCACTAACTTTTGATGTACATCACATGCTGAAGATGAAAACTTAGACATTTTATGGCTAAAAAAATAAAGAAATTAATGATGAAAACATCCAATAAAACTTCGAGATTTCATCTCACTTAGCATATAAATTGGTTCAGGTATAACATAATATGCTAGTACATGATTCTGGTCCAAATATAGGAGCCACAAATAATATCAAATTATGTAACATAATATAAGGTAAATATAAGAGAAATTAAATCGAAATGATTTAATTAGACTTGCTTTACAGTTTTCAAACCCTTTATGTATTTGCTGTAAGTTAGAATTTTAGATAAAATCCAAGTTTACTTATATTGTAAATATAACCAGTTTGAAATAAACATTATTCAATTATACTTAGCTTACAGAATTCCAAACTCTTTACATATAGTTTGCAAGGTATAATTTTAGGTAAAATATATGTTTACTTATGAGGTAAGTATAACCTTTCCGACATTAACATTATTCAATCATACTTATCTTACAGTATTCCTTACCCTTTATGCATTTGTTGCAAGGTAAACATTTACTTATGTAGTAAATATAACCTGTGTAAAATTAACATTATTCAATTATACTTATGGTTTTTCCAAATCCTTTATGTAATTGTTGCAAGTCAGAATTTTAGATAAAACACATGTTTACTTATATCTTAAATATAACCTGATGGATATTAAAATTGTTTAATTATATAGTAAATATAACCTTTGAAATGAGAGGAATTATCATTATTATGATTTTGTAATCAGGCCAACCTGCTCACCTTGGTTTTTCTACTCGTATTTCAGTTGTTGCTCTCTCAATTGAACCTGAAGAAGGCTTGAGGTGTATACCAGCTGAAATGTTGGTTGTATAACAAGCAAGTTGAGGAAGCTGGTCAGATTTGGAAAACCTATAAAAACAAATAGAACCTCTTCAGAATTAAATTTATGTCTTCATTTAGCTTATTGCATTCAACAACCTTTATGTGTTTGTTGCAAAGTCAAAGTTAGATAAAATTCAAGTTTACTTTTATAGTAAATATTAAAAAAAAAATTATAAATAAAAATTATTTAATTTTACTAAGCTCGTATTGTTCCAGACCTCTTATAGAAATTTATTTTAAACTATTATTCATTAAAAAATAAAATGTCAGAATAACTCTGCTCCATAAATATAATTTCTGGCTAGTTTTCATGTTTTTAAAATGGTGGTTAATTAAATTTTCCAAAAAACAAAATACGTTTATTTTAGTTTTTTTTTTTATTAATGGATATTAAAATATAAGATACATGAATTAAAACTCTTTAGTAGTTAGTAGACCAAGCATAGAAATAAGTGCTAATAAAAAAAAGACAGACAAATGACAGCAGGTCTTCAGCAGCAGAAAGAGAAAAAGCTTCAGTGAGTGCAGTCAAGGATCAGCAGCAGAAGTAACACTAATCAGCAGGCAGGTTAGGTTTAAAGCTCCAAGTGGATTAAAGTGTTGGTTTGTGAATTTGGTGACATATTGGGAGTTCAATCTCTTGCTCAGTCAGTGTCTACTTGACTCAGTTGGAACAGGGTATGCAATAACTGCATAGTATTAAAATATCCTTAGACATGGACAGTTGAATGAGGACAGTCTACCCCTATAAATTATATAAAGGGTTCCATTCTGTATCCCCTGTAAGTTACCCAGATCAGCATACACCTGATGAAAGCCAGAAGGCACAACAAAAATGATGTAATAACAACTTCAAAAATGAGGACAGTAGTCCACACGTAAATGATGATAACTTCTCATCCGAGAAATTCAGATAGAGAAAAGTCACTGAGAAGTTTTTCCATCTTGCTATCTAGTGACGCACATACATTTTTATATCTATTTGTTGTGGAT
>CAHIKZ030005457.1:42500-47500 GCA_903632075.3 Acanthosepion pharaonis | reverse complement strand
CATACTTGACAACAATAATAGTTTTTGTGATGTTGGACAGTTTTGCTTGTTACTTTTGTTATGTAGAGTGAAAGCCCATTATCACTTTCCAAAAATGCTCATTATATTTGAGACTTTGTAGACACCAGTCAGAAGAGAATCATAGTTCGTATAGTAGCAGAGGAGAGAGAGTGAACTTATAGCAATAGTGGATATACAAGAAGGGTGAACCTTCTGCTACTTCGTATTTATTCACCTCCTTTATGCTCACATTATCTACTTTATAATGGAATCACCCTTGTTATTCACTGGCAATCTAGTTTCAAACCACAGTGTTGGAAATGACACTTACTCTTGTACAACAATAATCCACCCTAACAATAAAATACCTCAAGATAACCAGAAATATAAAACAAACGATGTAATCCCAAACATGCCTTTGATAATTGCAAATAACATGAAACATAGAATATTATGTATATTTTTTAATCTTACTTATTATAAAATGCAGATTGTGTGCGCGTGTGTGTGTGTGTGTCTGTACATTTATATATTGGATCGGATTTTCTACATTTTTCAACCGATTTCAACAAAACTTCACAGGACTACGTAAAATTACCTTGTGGTGGTTCTAACATCGCCAAAAATTGGAAAAACACAATTGTTTTTGCACAAAATCAATTTGAAAACACCATTAAGAGGCATCACGAGAATGAAAGGGGGACAACTCATATCGAGTTATACTTATTATAAAACCCAGGTTGTTTGTGTGTGTGTGTGTGTATTCATTTATATATGGGATCGGATTTCCTACATTTTTCAACCGATTTCAACAGAGCTTCACTTTTTTTTTTTTTTTTTTGGCAGGTAGTGTTTCTTATTGTCTTGCACACTTTTTTCTTTATTTTATTTACATTCAGAATGCTTTAAAAATTCTATTTACAAGATAATTGTTTATAATAAAATTCTATTCAATTAACGATTGAAAACAATGTTTTTGTTTGAGTTTGACCAATTCGTAAAAAAAAACAAACTAATTAGGACATGCATGTCCATCAACCTTAAACCATAATCTTTGTCAATTTTATTTTTCAGTCTTTATGATGGTCGATACTTGATCTATCTCTTACTGTTGCATCCCCGGGGAATGCCAAGCTCTACTGCTAGTTATATATATTTCCCCAGTGTATACATGCATACACACACACACACACACACACAATGTAAACGGCAGCAGATGTCAGTTTTGTAAAGATGCATAAGAAGATATGTTAATATTGATGTCAGGTGTCATTTTGATGCTGGGAATACCAAGTAACCTTGCTTAGCAAGTTAGAATTAGCAGCTGCAAGTCTTGAGGCTCAAGGAAAGAACAAGCAGCTGCATCTTGGTAGCAGTAGAAGTATATCTTATATTCGGAGCCCTTTGTTACTATTTATTTTCATACCAAGCGAATCAAGAGCTGCTTTAATTGATATCTTTGTTCTTTGTGCCTCCTAGCCTTTTTTATTTTCTCCTTGTTAGCGCCTGCACGTGTCCTTTTAATGATGGTGAATGCAGTTTTCGGTTTGTAAATCTCGGTACTTAGGATTGTTCAAGACAGCATGAATTAAATCTACCTGGGTGTCCAATCGGAAACCCAAGGCCAAAAACTCTGTCAGCTTAACTAAGGCCAAACTGTTTCAGTCGGTCATTAATCGGTTTCATCGGGGCATCATATATGTTGCTGAAGCGGACCAATTAGCCATATATATATATATATCCTACCCTCCATGCGAAAGCAAATTGAAAGCAATGAATGTGGACAAGCATTACCTGCAGTTCAGTCTTGTGTCGGCTTTGCCTCTCTCCAACAGCCCATAAGATAACAATGGCAACATTGCAAGATAATTCACCTCCACCCACGTCATTGTCTCTTCAACCACAAAGATGCTCGGAGCATTAGTGCTTGTTATTAAGATTGGAGCCAGCCACCAGCTGACAATGAATTTCTATCTATAGATTACTTTGATTGCCAGATGCTGTCTCTTGGTCAGTGGCTTTACAGGCAAAGCACTAATTATAACAGAGGTAATAGCCACCGTGATGTTGTAATAAGTGAAGCATAGAGATTTTCTCTCAGTTTCTTAATAAGAGTTTAGAACTCATTTCTTTTGCTGCATTCAGAGGAAAGTTTTAGAATCCACTTTTTTTTTTACTGATTGTAGCTTTCTTTACTTAATCTCTTGGTGTGCTGTGTTGGGAAATTCATCATTAATAGTAATGGTAACATTATCCATTTCCTTATTAGGAAACATTAGGCATTCCCTGACCAAGAAGTTAATGCTACTCAAGTGATACTTTTCTTCACTTTTCTGGCCATTGGGTTGGGATCAAAGTGTAGTATCAGTTTTCATTTCTAAGGATAATGAAAATATTACCCATACGGAAACATTCGTCATTTTTTGAGCAAGCAGGTTATGTGTTCCTTCACTTCCTGGCTATCAGGTTCGGATCAAAGTGTAGTATCTACCTTTCAAAGAAAGAACTAGAATTTATCTCTCAACTGTGTTTCCGTCTTTAGACAGAGCACAACTCATTTGTGTCTTTGTCTTCAGGCAGAGCGCAACTGAAAATATTACTGAGAGGTGTCTGGCCTCAGGGAACGGCTGTCCGTGATAGAACCTCAACTATTACACCTAGGTGAGGGATTGGTAGTAATACCGATGTGAGTGCAACTGCTGGTTGTAGGGTTGGGCTATTTGACCGTGTGGTTTGACAGCAAGTAAATACTAAGTGTAGTATCTGTTCTCCTCTTCTCTAAAGGTAATGCAAAATTTAGCTTACAAGGAAACATTCAGCATTCATTGACTGAGCAGCCAGTGATGCTTTTCATTGCTACCTGGCCAATTGACTGGGATCAAAGTGCAGTATTAGTTCTCCTCGCTCCTATTATGGATAGTTTCAAATATATTAAAATATAGTGTAATGGTAATATTAGCCATTTACTTATAAGTAAATATTCGGTATTCATTAATCAAGTCTCTCGGTGAAATTTATAAAATCTTTCTCTTCAAACAATTTTTCAAGAAAATAGTCCAGTAACTGTTATTACTCTTTCTGGTACTGATGTATGTTTCCTTTCTAACCTTTTATATGAAGTAGTGGGGAATGTCAGCATCTTAGTTATATTATTATTTTCTCTTTGAGTTACATGTGCTATCCATTTTAGTTGTTACTGCTCTTGGTAGTCTTCAAATGATGTGGTTTCTGTTATTTGTTACTGTTCTTTGTGAATAAGTTTGGAATGAGCTTGGCATATGAGCATTCATATTAGCATGGCATATGAGCTTTCATATGAGCGTGGCATCCACATGAAAGTCTTGATCTGACAAGATTAATAAAGAACATGACTAGAGTTTTCAGATAATTGTTTTGGCTTTGTAGCAATTTGTGGTGCTGAAGATGAATTTGGAAGGAATCAGAAACCCAATCTTAAACTGGAAACAAGGGACAAACCTCTCCTCCTGGTCAAAAGACCTGGGAGAAGTCTGAACCAGGCAATATCTACTCCAATTGAGGAGGAGAAAATATAAATATCTGTCTATATTTCTGAGATGAGATATTATGTATACTATTTACATTATTCAGACTATTGTCCTCATCTTTGTCACCATATTTATTGCAACGTTTTGGACCGTTGTACGCTTCGACCTTCTTCAGGTGGTTGGAATGTTGAACTGAACCCTTTATTTCACTCCCTGGGATAGACTGTTCTAGTTCTACGTGCCATGTTTAATGGATATTAGTTATCAATTATCTCCTGTTAATTCCCCTCTCCAAGTTCTCCACTGGCTTATCCAGTGACAGGACCCAAAGAGTGTGAGTTCAATACCTGGTTAAGGCAGTGAAGAACTTTCTGAGGGAAATTAACAGGCGATAACTGATAACTGACATCCATTAAAACGTGGAACTAGAACAGTCTACCCTAGTGAGTGAAATAAAAGGTTCAGTTTGATATTCCAACCACCTGAAGAAGGCCGGAGCATACAACGGCTGAAATGTTGTAATAAATATGGCGACAAAGATGAGGACAATAGTCCAAATAATGTAAATAGTGAAAATATAAATAATTAGTAAATAAAAGTTCAGATTGGGATGTCTGAAGTATGAAATTGAGGTAGACTTTGAAAGATATTGGAAACTCAATCCTAAACAAGAAACAAGGGATAAATCTCCTCCTGTTCAGAAGACTGGGGATGAGTTTAAACCAGGTGATAGATGAACCTATCTACTTCTACTGAGGGGAAAAAAAGATTTAAAAAAATAAATAAAATAACAGAGTTTGGGCAGAGATGTTGAAACAAGAAAATAGGATAGGAAAAATAAAATAAGAAAAAGATTAAGAACAATGAGATTTATTTTCTATGCCATTCTCTCTGATAGCAATTTGTCTCAAACATAACATCTTTTCTCAAACAACAAGTTCAAAAGAGTTTGATTTCAGAGTTCATCATCATCTCAGCTCGTAAGCACAGCTGTTAGCTTTCATCTCTTTGGTAAGATATCAGGCAAAACTCAGAATGGAAAAACCAAATATGAAATCAACCACACTGGTTAACCTGTGTATCAGGTGCTGAGGAATTCTGCAAATTTAAAAGTGACAAATGTTGGAAATGTTTAAGGTAATGTGACTGTCTTTGTCTCTTCTGATTTTTAATTGTCTTTCGTTTTATTGTATAATGATGAATGGAGTTTTTTTGTTTTGACATTGTTTTTTGCTGTTTTTTATCAATACGTTCAAAAGGAAATTCTGAATGGTGAAGGGTCGTTTTTGTTTTAGTTTTTTTTTTTTTTTTTCTTTTATTTAATTTTTCTAAAATAAATATTTTTTCACTTAACATGTTAGCTCCCATACGACCCACTAGAGTGTCATTGTGGTATGTCTGCAAAGCCCACATGACTCACTGGTTGGTTGTTTCCCAATTTTTTTTTTTTATGAGGATTATTATTGGAAATGGGATGCAATTATATCATGGTAC
>CAHIKZ030005457.1:0-37500 GCA_903632075.3 Acanthosepion pharaonis | reverse complement strand
AATCTTGTTGGGGCTCACATGTTTGGCCTATAGTATTGTCAGCATCTTTCTGTAGAACCACATTTCTTTTGCTTCAAGTCTCTTCTTCATCTGTGAGGAGATTGTCCAGCATTCACTGCCATATAGGAATACTGATATTACATATTTTTACTCTTTTTTTTTTTTTTTTTTTTTTTTTTTTTTTTAATTAATTTTTTGTTTCTTCATAATTTGCTTAGCTTTTGGAAGGCATCTTTGGCAATTCCAATTAGCCTTTAAATATCTTTTTTGTGATGTAGTGTAATGGATAACAGCTAGGAATGAAAAATTGGAGAGCTGAGTTCAAATTCCAGTTAGGTTCTTTACATTCACTATGGGTAAATACTCTTGGGGAAGGTATGAAGCTATCTCTTCTCCCCTAAGCTATGGCTTGAATAGCTAGACAGACTTGGTTCTATAGCCTTGATTGGCAACCAGCCCAGATTGCCCAAGTGTGCACTGCATATGGAGTTTAACTAAATGACTGAGGACATCTGCAAGGTTTGCTGTGACGGATAACTGCTAAGAATTGGAAATCAGAGAGCCAAGTTCAAAGTCTGGTTGGTTTTGTTACACACAAGTACCTGGGAAAGTTACAAATCTACCTCTTCTACATACTCAGTTATGGTTTAATTGCAGAGCTTTTATCCATTAATCATTATTATCTCAAAAAAACAATTCTTCTGCTCTAAAAATACTTTTTGGCTTTAAATAACCTGCAAAAGATTGATAAGCTGTAAAAAAAAAAACAAATCATTCAATCAAAACCCAGATGATGTTAATCTCTATACTGAGCCTACTGAGGATGTTATCATAACTAGTCATGTGTTTATTTCAGTTTATTTATTTTCCAAAATTGTTCTCTGTCTCCAGTGTTGTTCACTGTTATATTTGCTACATTTCACGGGCTTGATAACAGCTCTTTTTTACTTCATACATGGTCTGCCATACTTGATTTTTATGTCTCTCCTCTCACTGGATTACAGCCTTTCGATATTCTTCCCACTTTACCTTTCAGCCTCACCCATGTATTCCTTGCCACAATTGCATAAGATGGCATACGCTCAGTTTTGGTTGTGTTCTTGTTTATTTAAGAGGTGGGGCGCATTTTCTGGGGGGAAATATCTCTGAAAGGTCAAACTGCTTTGGAATACTGCCCTGTATTACCTGCAAATTCTTCAATTCTTTTCTGGCACATTGCATAATTATGGTCAGCCGTCGCAAAATGAAAACGATCTGCCTTCATGGATTGAATAAAATGTTCGGTGCAAAAATTCCAAGAAAGCTATAGAATCTGACAGTCACTTCAAGTCGGCCAGCGAGTCATCGTCTTCTTCGATGTGCTGTGTCCCTTCAGGATGTTGATGATCATGGCTCTCCACAATTTCCTGTCCTTTGTAGCTCTTAATAAATTTTATCTTTTTGTAATCCCTCTTAAACCTTTTTCTACCAACTTTTTACACAAACTTGTTATTCTTCTTCTATGTACCATGTTCCTTTAGGATATTGACAATCATGATGTTGATGATCATGGCTCTCCACAATTTCCTCTCCTTTGTAGCTTTGAAGAAATTTTGTCCTTTTTTATCTCTCTTAAACTCTGCTCTGTCATCTATTTACTCAAGGTGGTAGTTCTTTTATGTGCCATGTCCCTTCAGGGTGTCGCCGATCATGGCTCTCCACAATTTCCAGTCCTTTGTATCTCTTAATAGATTTTGTCTTTTCGTTATCTCTCCTAAACTCTGTTTTGCTATTCATTTACTGTATTTTCTTCTGTATAATACAGACTTGAGTATAATACATGTTTTTTTTTTAGGCTAAAGACTGGGAATAAATGATATCCTTGAGTATAATACCATCTTGTAGTGTAGCTGTTCCAGTATATATTTAAAGACGTTCAATTATGGTGATTCCCAAAGAACAAATTTTGTCGACATATCAAATGCTTAAATGCTTTCTTTTGTTAGCAGTTCCTATCAACATCTGCCTACTTAGTGATTTATTATCTATTGTGCTAACGGAATATGTTTGCAATCGTGATATTTCAAATAAGAATTTCTGAAAACATTTCTTTCTATAATACAACCTTTTAATTTTCGTTTAAAATTTCTTGTATTATGCACAAGAAAATATAGTACCCAAGCTCACGAGGTAGGTTATACTTTGTTTTCCTATGTCTCACTTGCCTTCAATCCTTCTCCAAGTGACAAATTTTCCAAACCCTCCGTTCTCATTATGTACCCTAGAAAATTCAACAATCTCTTCCTGATGTTAAGAATAAGTGTCCTTTTTGTTTCCATTTTCTCCACAACTTTGTTGTTGTTCACATATTCAGTCCATGGTATTCTCTGCATCCTTCTGTAAATTCACATTTATTTTGCTTCAAATCTCTTCTTCATCTGTGCATTATTGTTCATCATTCGCTGCTATATAGGAACACTGATATTACATAAGAATTCAGTACTCTTCTTTTTTTTCAGTACTGAATTTTTTGTTTCTTAATACTTAACTTTTGGAAGGCACCTTTCACTGTCGGAATGCATCTTCGGATTTCAATGCCACACTTTCTGTCCTCTGCAGTTGATAGAGTAAATTCCTATAAGTTTTTTTTTCCAAAATAGAAAACTGTCTTCCCTGACGAACCAAACAAATCAAAAAATATATTATTCTACCCACGAACTCAATCACAACTACAACTGGAAAGAATTTATCAAAGCACAGCATAAAATTTGTAACAATTACATCTAAAAAAAAAAAAATAAAAGACTTCAAAACAAAACAAGCTAAAACTTCAAGGAAGAATTTACTCTATCAACTGCAAGGATTGCCAGAAATAATATATTGGAGAATTGCTAGTTAACTACAGTAAATTTACGTCCAGGTTCTTAAAATGTTTCACCATTCTTGGCAGATGTTCTGTTATCACAATGTGGGATATTTAAAAAGAAAAATGATTGAAAGAAAAAAAAATAACATAGATGGATTAGGCTAGATTACGTAAATTATTTCAAAAAATTCTTTGAAAAAATTTTGAAACTAACAGCATCTCTCATTCATGTGCATGTACAGTCACAACAACATCAACAAACTCAGTCCAATGAAGTCCTAATGGATGAAACACATCACAAATAAACTTTTTCCATTTTGTCTTTATATATATATATATAAAGCAAATATATGGATATAGATCTGACAGTATGAAGAAAAATATACTGAAAAAACAAACAAAAATCCTAATATGTGATTATGCTGTTTTAATGTCAATGTCAGACGTTTCAGTCTATGTCCTGAAGATAGTCTATTAGACCAAAATGTCCGATGTTGACATTAAACATTAAAACAGCATAATCGCATATTAGGATTTTTGTTTGTTTTTTCAGTATATTTTTCTTTCACACACACACACACACACACACACACACACACATATATATATGTGTGTGTGTAATCATTTCACCCCAAGCAAGGTGATAAAGCCAGTAAGATGTAAAGGGTTTACTGAGAATGATAGAAACATAGAAAAAAGCAAAAAAGAAAAGCAAATGAGAAAATAACGTTGGACATTATATTTAAATTTCTGATGATCATAGTTGATAGGGAAGCAAGAAGTTGGATGAGAGAAGAAATTATTAGAATAGAACTTATGGTTAAAATAATCAATTTCAACAGCGAAATAATGAGACCTACCTGTGCTGAAATTTGCATAGTCTAGATACCAGATATGAAATCTCATCAGAGCAGCAACCATGGGATTATTTATAGAAAAGGCACATGGAAGCTGTACTACAGTGGTGGAAAAGTGAATGCAATCAAGTTGCCAGGTCTGATTGCAGATTCTTCTTTGGATGTTATCAAGATATACATGCACAAAAACACACTCACCATTTTAGCTGTGATATACTAATTGTTTTTTTTACTTAATGGCTCTATAAGTTATTTAATGCCAGAATCTTAATATTTTGTATGCAATTTTGAGATAATAATGGTTTTAGTGATACATGCCTTATTAATTAACCCATTAGTGGGGGGGAGAAAAGGTTGATTCATATCTTTCCTAAGTGTATTTGCATGTAAATGAATATGACGAACCCAACATGAATTGCAACTTGGCTCTTCAATTAACAATTCCAGGTTATTATCCATTACACCACCCGCACATCCAATCTTACAGCACCTGGAATTCCCAAGTGATCACCCATCTAGATACTAACTAGAGTCAATGTTGCTTAACTTAGGTGATCATACAGGAACCAGTGTTTCACAGATGCCAGCTGTCTGCAAGAATCATTTGGTAACCAGCACTGTGTCACATACTCAAAACATTGTCAGTAGCAGCAGCCGGAGATAATAAGAGCAGCAATTTGAAGACAAAACCATAACTTTTGTCTCAGTTTAGAAGTTAACTAGATCTAGGCAAATAGGTTTGAATACAATGAATGATAATGAGAAAAGTGTTTGTCATGGCTCTCCTCTATAATTACTGTAAAGCCTTGTTATACTGGAGCGATGTTGCTGATGAAGCAATGATACAGGTCATGGTGAAGAAGGATTAACATTCTGCAATCATACCATATAATAATTATCAATGTGTATTTATATATGTCCTGTCCCATCTGAGAGTCTAATAAGACAGGCTGAAATAAAAGCATGACAGTGAAAGGCACTTAACATCCTGTAACTATATTTTTTTGTGTCTGATACTAAAGAGATATTGTGCTAATACTCTTTCATAGTGTAAATTACCGTATCAGTTTGAGAAGAAAGGTTTTATGCACCAGACATTTATTATGGTTTGGTCTGGTTTGTTTAACAGCATATCGGTTACTTATAGGTCATTTAATGCTTAAATTTAATTTTCTTAGGTGGTATCTAAAACAGAGAAAAGAGTACTGAATAGCTACGTAGTATCAATCCTCCTCTTTGGCAGTAAATGTGTTATACTGGAACACACCTATTCTATAGTTAATAGACTCTCTCACCTATAATAAGTAGGAGTAGTAGTAGCAGTCGCTCAGAGAGTTGGTCAGTCAGTCGATGCCGGACGACCGTTAGTAGGATATTAAAGTATCAGCCACCACAACTAGATTGCTGCGTCATTAACTATTATATCAAGTTCCTAACATTTTGAACATTGAACCTATTTAAGGACCGACTTAGTGAAATACAAGCCTCCACTGTGAAACTGCTCTGTAACAACTCGGCGACTAGGGATTCGTACTCATACGGAGGAAGAAAAACTTTTCATTCACTCTATAACAAAATGCTGGACAGTTTCCTCACAGATGAAGAGAAGACTTGAGGTGACTGAGATGTGATTCTACATTAGGAGGCTGAGAATACCATGGACTGAACATATATGAGCAATACAGAAGTTTTAAGGAAAAAGACACTTAAAAGAAAAGAGTGCTGACCTTCTATGTAATATCAATTGTCCTATATGTCAGTGAATGTCGGGCAATTTTTGTACAGATGAAAAAAAGACATGAAGCAATAGAAATATGGTTTACAGAAGGAGGCTCAGAATACTATGGACGGAACATATAAACAATGAGGAAGTTTTAAGAAAAATGGGAATGAGAAGGGCGATTAGAAAAATAGAATTTAAATTTCTGGGAGGCTCAATGAGAAAAGTGGGCTTGGAAAATTTGACATTCACAAGAAATGAGGAACTGAGGGAAATAGCAAGTAATGTGCATAATGATCTTGTGGAAGGAAACATTGCTCAGAATTACAGAAAATAGGAAGTTGTGGAGATTCATGATCACCTTGATCATCAAAGGACACAGCACAGAAAAGAAGACATTAATGACAACTTGAAAATTGTTATTTGGGTTATAAACTGGACATTTTTTAACATTTTTTTTTCAAAGGCCAAATTATTGTTAATTGATATTCTATTTTTAAATAACATCTTTTATTGATTATTGAGTCAAAAGATGAATTTAATTTCATTACTTTTTACAGTATTTTAATATTTTTTTTTTTTTTTAGAGAGAGAGAGAAAACTGCAATTAATGATTTTTTTTTTATATTTAAAAAAAAAAAATATTGTGAGTTAATGATTTTATAATTTCTGTCTGAATGTCTGGGATAAGGAGTTATCATTATTTCTATTTTGACTATTGCCCTCATCTTTATTATTGTCATCACAGTGTTTCGGCCAATGTGCCCTCCAGCCTTCTTCAGGTGCTTATCAATCTGGGTAACCATCAGGGATTTTTGAAATGAAACTTCTATTTAATCTCTGGGGATAGATTGTTCTGATCTTGCTGGCCAGATCTAGGGATATCTCGTTTTCTTTATTTAGAACTGCATTACCCAGCCTAGGAATAGAACTCTTGATTGCTATATTACCAAATTCAGTTCCCTAAGCTATGAGGATCCCCTAAGTAGACCTAGCATAGAAATAAAAATGATATGAGAGCCATTAGTAAATAAAGAGAAATGATAGCAAGGCTTCAGAAACTGAGAAAAGAGAAGTTGTGGTGAGTGCAGTCAAGCATGATGAGCCACAGCAGTCAGATGAGGTTTAAGGCTTCAATTTATACACTCAGGATTGTCCCATGAGACAGTAGCTTAAAGCATTAGCTTGTGAATTTGGTGATATAGCAATTATGAGTCCAGTCCCTGAATTAAGTTGTACAGGTGTAGATTCAGTGGAAAAGAACAAGCAATAACTGACCACAACTAAGAATAAGAAAAGATATGTGCAGAAGTAGACAACATAATGAGAATAATCTATTCTTGAAGATGAAATAGAAGGTTCAGTTTGAAATTACCTGAAAGTTAGCTGGATCAACAAACACCTGATGAAGGTCAAAGGGCACAATGGCCAAAATTTTGTGATCAGAACAATAGTACAAAGGGAAATAATATTTTTATACTTCATGTATTTATTGCCATTTCGCCCAAATACTAGTATTTTAAAATTTGTGGTAAATACATAAAAAGGAACTGGGCCATATAGGGAATGTGTATTATCTATCTAAGAGTTTGTTTCTTAAATATTCCTGCAGATATGTGGGATCTTGTTTACTATCAAATTCATCATAGACAAAGTCTGATTAAAAAGTATCGGGACTGGTGCAATAAAAAGAAAACTACAATGCATATCAATTTGGCATTTAATCTCCTTCAAAGTGGTCCCCTTCTGAAGCCACACACTTCATCCAGCATCATTTCCATGGATAGAAGCATTACTGAAACTCATTTTTTGAGATAGTGTTGTAGAGTAGTTTTCACAGTGGAGGCTTGTATTTCGCTAAGTCGGTCCTAAAAGGGTCCGGCGTACAAAACGTTAGGAACTTGAAATAAGAGTTAATGACGCAGCAATCTAGTTGTGATGGTTGATACTTCAATGTCCGACATCGACTGACTCACTCGACTCCACTGAGCCCAACTGGCGACCGCCACTATTACTACTACTACTTATTATGTGTGGGAGAGTTTATTAATAATAGAATAGGTATGTTCAGGTATAACAGATAGCTAGCAACTGCCCTGTAGCACTCTCTTTGATTTCTTCAACATCTTTTTTGAAAGAGGAAAATGTAGTAAGGGCAAGATCTTGGGAATATGGTGGCTATAAGACCTTGGGAATGTTGTGCTTGGCCAAAAACTACTGCTCAAGACATGGTCACTGATGGAACCTCTGTGGTATGGTGAGATGACCGCACTTTAAGCAACAAAAGTGAGTGAGAAAATAATAATGTAGTGTATGAGAGAGTGCAAGGTCACTCTGTGCCAAGAAACTTTACTTTAGTTCCATTATCATTGAAACAATCCCAATACATTTTAGTCAGACCCTCCTAACTTGAAGCTAGTTCATATGAATGCTGAACTGAGTAAGAATGTAAATTGTACATTTGGGGATGATGATGATGATGATATTGTTAATGAATAGACAGTATTATTTTGCTTTGAATAATTTGTAGACAGAGAGTTGTCAGGTGAAGCCATCTATTAATAATGAAAATTTGAAGGCGTTGGTAGAAAATGATCCCAAAACTTCTGTTAGAGAACTGAGTGAGCTTCAGTCAGTCGAGTTGAGCCATTTCATTGTTTATGATCGGTTGTCATTTCTAAAGTTGGATTCAATTTTCTACTGATGTCTCCACCTAAACGCTGAAATTTTATTTAGTACTTGTTTATTTTTCTGCAATAAGAGTAGATAGGTTTGCTTATCATCCAGTTCACACCCCTCCCTGGTCTTTTGAACAGGAGTACAGGTTTATCCCTTGTCCCCTGTTTAGAATCAGGTTTCTGGTTCTTTCTAAAGATTTTTCATTCTTTTTCACCTCCAGTAGCTCCTTGTGACTCAGTGGTATTATCACTTTGCCTGGGGTCTTCAAAAAAAAAAAAAAAAAAAAAAAAAGAAAAAAAATGCACTTCTGATGAAAACTGAACATGTAGAATAACTAAAGAAATTTTGAGAAACATCCATTGAAACGGTAATATTATCTGCTGCCTTCTAAGAAAACATTTCGCATTCAATGACTGTGCAACCAGTACTGCTTTTGGTTGAAATTTATAAAATGTTTCTTCTAAAACAATTGTCAGGAAAATATGCTTCTCAAGTCCATTAGTTATTATTGATCTTTCCAGCATTGGTGGGAGTTTCCTTCCTGATCTTTTATTTGTAGTAGTGTGGAATTGAATGATTTTATCTGAAAAATTTTTGGTAGGTATTTGATAGAACAAGACATTTCACATATTGCAGCTTCCTTCAAAGTGGCCAGAACAATGGACATAACATCTTGTAGATAAACTTGTAATGACATGAAAAACCAAAAAAAACAAAAAAATGAAACCGTGCTTAGTTTAGGGAAGAAAAAAAGGATCAGATTATTATCCAGAAATGATATGAGTAATGAAGATGAAGAATTTATTGTACCTTAATTCTTCATCCAACCTTTACTCTAATGGATTAACTTTTTTTCTTTTTTTTTTCCCATAAAAATCAATTCCTTAGTAAAAGAATGTTTTCTGTTCAGGATCATATTCAATGAATTTAATTTCTGAATGAAGACTTTTCTTTAGAAAGGGAGTTGGTGACAAGGTTCTGCCAAGGGAAAAAAGAACTGTATTTAGACTCAAATGATGTACTTTGGATTGAATAAATAAAATCTGTTCTGTGAATTTAAAAAAAAGAAAAATGCATTCTGTTCAAATAAATCAGTTTAACAACATGATAGAAATGCAAAAAGACTTTGTGAGATTGGAGATTAAGATTTTTCTAAGCTAGGAGTTGACTGTTGATTTCTGAATAATGTCTAAATAAACATGTATATCCAATTTTAAAAGTGTGTTATTTCACTGCAAACAGTTTTGACTCATGAGGGTGGGGGAGGGGGCGTCAGCAGTGATGACATTTCAGATGCCAAGTCGGGATTGATTACATTGCCGATCCTTTTTCGGATTTTGTCGAGAACCTCAATTTGCAGTGTAGAGTGCAACTATTTTCTGGTGCAGGCTATTCTGTGTTCAATTTCCTTTTCTCCTATACTAAATTTGTTATAACTGATCCATATGCTGAGGTATTTGAAGTGTTTAGTATTTACTAATTCCACATCCTGAATTTTTATGATGAATTCAGGGTATATGCTATCACCAGGGCCAGTGTGTCTTATCCCGAAACCTCCAGGGGTCCACGTATTTATTTGGGTCCCATTGTTGCTTCTGCTATTTTTTCAACACTGTTTTATGGCCATCTGCCATTTTTTTAAATTACTTTTAAACTGACATTACATTGTCGGTCATCAACTAATAATTTACATCATGTATCTGCATGGCCGGGGTGGTGCATATTAGGCAGGAACTCCTGACGAGGTTGGAGCCTCTAAAAGGCTTGTTTCAGCTGTGTTTTGTTTTTTTGCTTTTTCTAGCAAAGTTACATTGTCATTCATCAACTATAATAATCAACAGGGCTGGTGCTTGCTATCCCAAACCTCTCAACTGCTTGGAGGCTACATGCCTGCTGGGGAGGTAGGGCAAAAGTGCTAATTTCAGTAGTCCTTATTTTTTAAAATTGTAATTTTCTTTCTGAACAATTCTTTTCAATCAATTAAGAGGGTAATATATCTTGGTAAAATAATTTTTTATTCTGAAATCATCCACTAAGTGATACGAACAAGAAGTCCATTGTTAGTAATTAAAATAAAATCTCTAATCCCTATTTTTTTACATTTCTAAAAAGATAAAACTGAGAAAATCATCCCCTAAAAAATAAAAATGTTTAAATATTTCAACACATGAAAAACTTAACGTAAAAACTAAAATCCTGTTTTTAAAAAAAATTTTAAGACAATCTCATTTGTGTTGTGTTGGAATCTTTGTAAAACTTTTTTCAGCAAAGATGTGTTGGTTTGGTTTGGTTTGGTTTGGTTTATTTTGTTTTACAGCATATCAACCTCAATGGGTTATTTAAGGCCCGACAACATTTTAGGATATATTTATGAATAGAATATGTATTCTTTGATTTAGATTGGTTTGGTTTATTTTGTTTTACGGCATATCAACCTCAATTGGTTATTTAATGCCGACAACATTTTTAGGATATATTCGTATGAATAGAATATGTATTCTTTGGTTTAGATTGGTTTGGTTTATTTTGTTTTACGGCATATCAACCTCAATGGGTTATTTAATGCCGACAACATTTTTAGGATAGATTCGTATGAATAGAATATGTATTCTTTGGTTTAGATTGGTTTGGTTTATTTTGTTTTACGGGTTATTTAATGCATTTTTATAGATTCAAATAGAATATGTATTCCTTTAGATTGGTTTGGTTTATTTTGTTTTACAATCAACCTCAATGGGTTATTTAATGCCAACAATTTTTTATTGCTGGTAATATTTTGTTTTGTCAAAATCTGTTTCTGGTACTATTTTTCCTTCAAAATTGTTTTGCTGGTAATAATTTTTTTTCAAAAAAGTATTGTTGGTAATAATTAACTATTTTCCCATTGCTGGGACACAAACAGGTACTACCACCCTGGATCAGGGTGGACCTGGGAACATCAGTAATTAAGAGGTGGTTTCACGCTTCTCAAAACCTCCTGATCAGAGGCCTTGCTGCTGCATGTAGTTTATCATCTTACCCAGGATACAGATGTAGTTACCCAGGACAACAAAGATGTGTTGGCGATTAATCTTTATGGAAATGTCAAAATTTGCAGCTTAAACATTTTTTTGAGTTAAATTTAGTCATGAAAATATTAGTTATTACAAAAAGAATAACATTTTCTCAGACTTTTTAAAAAAATAAACCTATTCATTATAAAAGTAAATAATTAATATGTATTGAAATTTTCATTTAAATTGGATAATTCCTCGATTTTTAGTAATGTAAAAAAAAGCACTGCCAAACTCCCATTTACCTTTCAGGGTTTGTGGACCCCAGATTTGAAAACTTGAAATCAACATGTCGTAGAGAAGGGGGGCACCGTATCAAAGACCCTAGCACCAGCCTTGTCCATCACTGCTTTCATTCTAATTCCAGATCATAGATTCTGTTTTGGAAAGATTTATCTAGAGTCCCATTTCTTGGAACACTTGGTAAGGGATGTTGATTTTCTATAAATATCTATGTCATCAGCATAGCTCACCCAATCAAAATCTGTATATTGACTTGTGAGGAAAAGCAAGATCATTTTGTATTGGTAGATTTGTTTGGGATGTGTTATGGAATGCATAAACGGTCAGTACCCATCTCTTCATATCTGTGCTTGTAAAGGTGTAGGGAATAGTCTATGAAAATATTAAATAGACTGGGAGTATCATTTCCTTCTTGTCATATTCCTGATGAGGTTTGAAATGGTAATATTAGTTGTTTTCTTATAAGGAAACATTTGGCATTCATTGACCAATCAGTCAATACTGCTGTCTGCTTAAATTTTATTAAATATTTCTCTTGAAACTATTTTTCAGGAGAATAGGTTTCTTGCAATATGTAGATATGTAACTTGATAATATCCCCATTTGTACATGAGAACAATCTTTTAGGATTAAAAGTCCTAAAGAAAAATTTGATTGAGCAGAGATTGGTGAGAGAAAGAACCAATTAAAAAGCTTAATTAGAACCTGTAAGGGAAATGGTGGAAACAGAACCAGCAATGATGAAACACTGGTTTATCTGAGGAAAATCTAGTATAATTAAAATTCGACCAATCACCCTCTGGCCCACCTTGCCTCAGGTTGATTTGATTAATGGGTTTCTCGGATAAAAATCTAAGTCAGTCAACTTAATGAAGATGTTTTACATTTTATACAATTCAGCCAACTCTGCACAGAATTATAGGAAGAGTCAAATCATTGTTTACATTTTGACTACAGCAACCACCATGATCAAGCATAAGCATGGCAATTGATAGCTGAAGTCCTGCACAAGTTTGTATATAATACTCTCAACTTATCTGTTTGTTTAATTTTTCTTTAATTAGATTAAATTAGTGTCTTTGAATGAATAGTAATCATTATATATGCTATTTACATTCAGAGAGGGATGGGCTCTGACAGGTTAAAGTTCCCAAAACCTGCTACATGATGAGCACACCAAGAATCCATTTGTGGAGACCCAAGCTCTGGCACATGACAACAACAGATGGAAGAGAATAGTGGACAGCTCAGCAAATCAGTATGCTAATGATTGCTTCTCAGGTTAAGTATGAAAGAAGATGATGACGGTGATGATTCAGACGATAGTCCTAAATTTTGTTGTTATCAAAAAATTTCCCCATATTCCTCACAATGTCTGCTGAAATCGCTCAATCAGTTGGTCAAGTGTAGATCGGGACACCATATGGGAATCTTCCGATTAGTGAAGACGAGACATTAGATTTAAGACTCCCAAAACTCGTACCTAAGTGCCTGACAGGAGAAGTTCTCATGGATAAAAGAAATGAAGCTTGTCTGGTTCCATGAAATATACACAAACAGAATGGCATCTTAAAGAAGAATTGATGGTCGTAAGTTCTAAAAGTTCTGAGGAATCGGAACTGCATTGCCCATAAATCAAATGAACGACCTTGTTTGACATTCTGAGAAAGCAAATGCTACAAACACTTAGAACCGAATGTACATTCATAAATTGATAGACAACAGAGATGAGTAAATTGGTCCAGAAGAATTGATATATAATATTTATAATAATAATAAATGTTTCTCAGCAAAATCTATTTCATACAAGTAAATAACCAAAGATTTCCTAATTAAAATCTCAAAGAACACAAGAAAATTGATAAATAAAAAATTTAAAAAATACTAGGCAAAGAAGAAAAGTTGGGTATAATCAAATACAGAAGGAACCACATTACCTTGTTTGGGATGCTGAGTGTAGCTTAGATTTGGCACAAAGCCAAAAGTATGTGACACCCAGTGAGGATCGAACTCACTACTCAGTCATGATTGATCTAGTAAGACAAGATTGCTAACTATTACACCATGTCAAGGTGCCCACACCTTGTTTGGAAGGTCTAAATAATAGATAGAGAGGATTGCTGGGAGATGAGAAAATTGAATGAAGCAGCATACATGAGCATAATAGCTTGTGTGGGTTTCAATACTGAGCAAGGTAGGAATTGGAGATTATATCAAGTATAAAACTACGGAATCCTGTATATTGCATGGTTTGCTTAGAATCAAATCAGTTGCATTTGCATGCATTGGTTGGAAAAGGGCGATACAATATGAATATTTGCCACTACATTATGAATTTGTTCAGCAGACTGATAGTAGCCCTAAAAAGTAAAAAAAATCCCAATATGTGTTGAGTTGTCTGACAAACTTATAAATGTCTAATTTCAAGTAAGTTGTTTTGGGTGAAGGAGAAACAAATGATTTCAGACTTAATTAAAAATAATAAGAATGCTAATTATCTGAAATTTTTCTTTTTTTTTTTTTGCAAACTAATTAGATATTTATCTTTGCTTTTCATAAACGCAAGATTTGACAAAGCTGTCAAGATTGCTTATCAAATGCCCTAATAAGAATTTGAACAGATCTTCCATCTTTCATTCTACATGGATTCTAAGCAAATAAATTTGTGCATAAGTACAAATATACATATATACATACATATGCACACAAACACACACACACACATATATATATATATATATATAAACAACTCTGACAAATTGTCAGACAGTAAGTTAAATTTTCAGGAAAGTATATCTTATTGAAATGGTGAAATTGTAGTAGCAAAAAAAGTTGCTCTTCTGTAAATTTTTTTGTATTTTATATATATATATATATATATATCTATATCTATGATCTTCTCTTAATGGTTCAACAACTGAGTAATGCCATTTTTGTAAAAGTCCTTAGTTTTACTTTGCACTTCCATTTTCAAGTCATCTTCGTTATTAAATGTCCTGTTCTTCATATGCTTATCTACACCTAAAAACAAATGAAAATGTGTTGGGGGAGAGTTCTGGTGAATACGGTGGATGAAGCATAATCTCCCACTTTAGCTCTCCTATCTTGGCAAGGGTCATTTTTGCAATGTGTGGGCGAGCATTTTCCTGGAGAAACAAAACTTGTTTTTTTATGTTTACTAATGCAGGCTTTTTCTTCAACAAATTTTCCTGAACTCATTCAAGTTACTTGCAATATTTGTTAGCAGTAATGGTTTCACCTGTTTTTAAAACTCATAGTGAATTAATCCTTGACTTATCCACCAAACACATGGGTAAAGTTTTACTTTTCATCACATCATAATTCGATCAAAAATGGATTCTTTTGTTAGTCTGTTGTGATGAGAAGAGCATATGGTAAGCCTCTGCAGTTTGTTTGCTGGTGTTAAGTCATATGGTACCCATTTGCTTAATTTCCATTTCTTCCCCAGCTGGTGCAAATGCAGTCTTATAGTTTCATCGCTTACATTAAACCTCAAAGCTAGTTCATGACATGCTAAACATGAATCTGATTCTATGGCTGCCTTTAAATCCTCATTACTTAGGGATGTTGACCATCCAGGTTGAGGTTCATCTTTGATGGTTTCATTGCCACAATGAAACTTCTGAAACCAATCACGTGCAGTTTGTTCACTTACTGCATCTTCACCAATGACTGTACATAGCTTACGAGAAGCACATGATGCACTTGTATCAAGTTTAAACAGACAAGCATGAATTACCAATTTTTTTATCAGTCATTTTGAGGGCTCTGAAATGAGAAATAAAATGATATTAGTTATGTAATAAAATAATAACTGAATCATTCAACAATGTACTTGTCAATACAAGTTGCTTCCTGTATACTTATGCTTGTTAGTAACTAAACAGCTAGGCCAGAAATAAGTTAACAAAAATTGACAAAAAGTTTTTTGAGCACCTGAGATATATATATATATACACACACACACACACACACACACACACACACACGTGTATGAATGCACATGCAATACCCTACCCTTGTCAGCTGCCAACCAAATGAGGTAGCACAGTTTCAGTGGCTAAGATGGTACTGCCACCCCTGATGCCACCAGCAGCTTTTGCCACTGGAAAGGGTATTGTTTTTGTATACACTTCAGTCTTTTGCAATTTCTTTTTACAACTCCAGATGAAATTTTCAATATAGTTTTAAAATACCCACCATGCTTGAAGCAACCATTATTAATGACGTAGATTGGAAGGTAAACCGATGTTTCATGTCGGAAGTAGCATTTTCTTGTGAGCATGGTTTTAATTAACTTTATTTACTTCTGGACCTTGATGAGATCTAATTTGATGCCTGTTGAGCTGTGGTCTGGAGCCGATGTGAAGCATGCTTTAGGTTCCGGCCAGTGATGCCCACCTTCAAAAGGAAGGAAACGATTGACCATCCAAGGAATCCACAGCATCTGACCTCAATAGGTAGAATATGACATGTTCATTTCTTTTCCATGCAGTTGGATTGCAGTGGTTTGTAGCATTTTTTTCTTTCACTCATGTGCCTCCTACCCTTTCTCCTCCCATGGAACTATTAATTCTATTAGGAGGACACACTTCTTTGAATCAGATCATGCTACAATGTCAGGGCATGTGTCTATCTGAATGATGGGTACCAGAAATTGCAGAGGTGTTCGAAAATCAACACTCTCCAGTCGCAAGCTCCACTCAGTAGTGTCATGTGAGGAGTTATTTGAGTCTTTGTACAGGGCATTCACCTTCTTTGTGAAAATAGATCTTAGGTTCTTTGGCCATTACAGGCTGTTTCTTGGCTGCTTCACACTGTGTACTGACTAAGTCCATGACCACTTCCAGCGCTTTGTTATGATGCCACGTGTACATCAGCAGTGATTGTGGGCATGCAGAGAGCATTAGTGTCGGTGTATCTCCACAGCTTGAGGTGGTTGCATTTGGTCAGAGAGCATAGAAGGAATGATATTGCCAATGGCTCCATTTCAATCGGGGTATTCAATGATAGCTTTATTGGATCAATATCATTCCATGTAGACCAAACACATTGTTTGGATTAAGTAACAGCAATAGCTGCTTGTGGCTCTTCCTCGAAATTCCTTATTTCTTAAATCACCATGTCTCCTTTACCATTTGGACTCTGTTAAGAGAAAAAAAATGGTTGCTCGTGCTGCTCAGGCCAGCTCAATTGGTTTGGGTCACCCCCATAATCTCCTTGGTTTTCAGGCTGGATTCTGCTTCTTGGGTGGTTTCTACTGCTGATCATTTGGTGCCAGTTTTGATATCTTGCTATAATCTGTGGACAAACTTATTGGCTGAGACCATCATCATGTGAAGGCATACCAAAGAGGAAACAGGAAGCTGCAGGTTTCTGGCATTGGTATAGAGTCCCACTGTGGAGACTTGGCAGGAGGGACTTACACAGCCACTTACACAGGTAGTTGTTTACACTGCTATGCCTGCTGAATGCAAGACAGAGTAATATCATTCACTTGAAATAGCCACAGCAGCCAGGGTAGCAAATCATATTGGTAGCATCAAGCCCTCAGAGATGGATTCTGACAATGTATTCAAGTTGATCTTGTGTCACTTCTTTATCTGTCTGAGGCTCTTCACGAGCTTCTCTTTGACTGTCAGGATCATGTCACCCCCACCTCCCACCATGCAAAAGTGAATCTCCCTGACAGAGCCTCTGAGTAATGATAAGCTCTGGCGTTTCTTAGGCTTAGCCTTTATACTCGCCCATACGAAGAGCTTATGGTAGCAATTGACACTAACCTTAGCTAGGACCAAAATGGTGATGTCATCCATGGATACTCTGGAAGGATGGAGGGTCATTTTTTCCTTATTAATCACTCCCTTTGCTGTGTTTGCTGCATACAATAATATAAATTCTATAGACATAATGAAAATAAGTGGTGAAATCTCATACATCCCATCATGATGCCAACCACAAGGGCTTACCACTTGGTGGTATATTTACCGACAGTGAAGTGCATAAACATTGCTCTGAAATATTTCATTATCAACTCCCTAACCTTACTAGGGAAATTGAAAAATTTTGAGGAACATTTGAATGAACTCATGAGGAACTGATCTATATGTATTTGTGAGATCAAGCCAATTACATGAAGCTTAGTCTTATTTTGTTTGGCTGATAGGATTGAGTTTCAAATCAAGTGTATATGTTCCAGACAGCTAGAGAAGCCAGGTATCTCAGCCTTTTGGACAGCTGTATTTATATAATGCTCCCTAGCAGGAAGTCCATCATATGACGAGCAATGGCTCCCAAAAATATTTTCCCCTCTACATTCATCCAAGCACAAATCCCAATGCTGGATGTTCAAGCACCAGATGAAGGTCATCCTGATTCCAAAATGGTATGTCTATGTAGAGCAAGTGTTGCCTGAGTTAGAAGGGTTTTCAGGGATATATAGAATTTTCGAGTTATTTATTTAGATTAAATTACATCACTTAGCATCCATCATAATTTATCTAGACATTTCAGTTAGCCTGATGAATATTTATGAGCAGTTCTCAAATTTAAAAATTTAACAACATTTTTACTTTTGTTTATGAATACTTCTTGCAAAATAAAATCCTTACATTTGTCTTAATAAAATTCATTGAAAGATGAAACAAGTTACCTAAGTTTTCCTTTTATCTTTGTTCATATTATCCATTTACAGGTATATTTTTAGATTTTTAGTTATCCTGTGTGTGTGTGTGTGTGTGTGTATATATATATATATATATATATATATATATATATATATGATGATAATATAGTTTTAAGGTATGCTATATTTATGGGATGAAGTGGTTAATATCAAAGACAGATCATATGGAAATATAAAAGTGGGCATTGAGGTCAAAATCCAGTGGCAATAGTCTTTCATGCTTAAATGCAATTCTCATGACCTGAAGATTACATTTAAGCATGAAACTGACTGTCGCCTCAGGATGTTGACCTCAATGTCCTATATATATATATATATAAAATTGTGTGTGTGTATATGTATATATATAAAATGTGTGTGTATATATATATATATATATATATATATATATAAAATTGTGTATTTGGGCAGCAATCCCTCTTTTATACAAGTTTCATTACACACAACTGACAATTGAAAATGGCTAAAATTATAACTGAAATTGCTGGTACATACAGAACATTTGGTCAATTTCTACATAATGCATGTTCAGAAAAGAAGAAAATTATAAGAATACAAAAATGAAATAAAGATCACAGTTATGCTACCTTGTCAGTTATTTTTAATGATACTTGTGATAGCATATATATATATATATATATATATATATATATATATATATATATTATTTAGTTGTACTTATTAGTCTTTAAGCATTAATTCATCTTTATTGTACATAGATATACAAGAATATTAATAAATAACTTGAAAAATCATAATACTGTAAAATGTCTTCTATCTCATCAAATAAATCCCACTCTCTCTTGTATTTAATTAATAGCGAACAAAGTGAAAATCTAAAGAAAATAAATTCTCTTTAATGACATTATAAGTCTAACTTTTTTTGCTATCCTCTCGTTTTATCTCCGTTGTGAAAACAAACAAATTGCCAACAGCAGAAAATTCTATTAGTTTTACGTATTCAGCTTTTCATGCACTTATGTAAGTTTGTTGGAGAATCAGAATTTGAATTTTGCTTGCCTTTGTCAGCCGACTGATCCATAATTAAACTGTATATACATGAGATTTGAATTTCTGAAAGGAAGCACTGTCATTTAGCATTAATGGTTTTGTTAATGTTTCTTTTTAATTTCTATTTCATTTTATTGCATGCCAAAGTAGTCATTCTATAATCTGTCTTTTCTTACCATACAAGTTTCTTTATTGCTATCTTCGTGTTTCTCTGAGTCTCTTCATATCCAGCACTTCTTTATATTACTTTTCTAAGAATAATAATAATAATAATAATAATGCTGTTTTGTTAAAGTCACTGGAACAAGAAATGCAATGTTTATGCTCAGAATGATAACAGAAAGAGTCATATAGAGGGTATATACCTATTTTTTATAGATTATGCAAACACATACTGTTGCAACTGTGAGGTAATCTTGACATATTTGGGAATGAATATTATAATAATAGAATAAAAGAATCATAGAATAATCCAAAACCTATACTGGGAACAAATTGCCTGCATACAGATAGAAAATGAGTTCAGTAAATATTCACTAATAGAAAGGGCTGTAAGACGATGTTTCTTCTTACCAGACTTATTCTCTTAGTCTCTTCATATTTAGCTCTTCTAACACCAGTCTTTTCTTTATATCATTTTTATAATAATAATAATGCTGTTTTGTTAAAGCCACTGGAACAAGAAATGCAATGCTCAGAATGATAACAGAAAGTCATATAAAGTGTATATACCTATTTTTTATAGATTACACAAACACATTTGGTAAAGAACTGTTGGAACTGCTAGATAACCTTGACATATTTGGGAAAGATATTAGAATAACAGAATAAAAGAATATTAGAATAATAGGATAAAAGAATCTTAGAATAATCCAAAACCTATACTGGGAGCAAATTGCCTGCATATGGATAGAAAAGGAATTCAGTAAATATAGAAAAGTAGAAAGGGATGTAAGACAAGGATGTGTCTTCTCACCAGACTTATTCAACCGATAGTGAGATGATTCTGAGAGGATTAGAAGTCTTACCAGGAGTAATTGTTGGTGGTCACAATCTTAACAACATAAGACATGTAGATGACACATTGTTGATAGCAGCCATAGAAAGGAAACAAGAACTCCTAGAGAAGGTCGTAAAGGAGAGTGTGAAGAAAGGACTAAACATCAATTGCAAGAAGATGGATTGCATGGTTGTTTGCAAAAAGAACAGTCCAACATGCTAATTACAAATTGGAGATACCAAAATCAAACAAGTACAATAATTTAGATATCTGGGAAGCATTTTAACATAGGACAGAAAGTGTGACACTGAAATTCGAAGGTGCGTTGGGATAGTGAAAAATGCTTTCCAAAAGCTAAGCAAAGTATTAAGAAACAGAAAAATTTCATTAGAAACAAAGAAAAGTGTAGTGAACTCTTATGCAATATCAGTCCTCCTATAAGGCAGTGAATACTGGACCATCTCATCACAGATAAAGAAAAGATTTAAATTGTGTTCTACCCATGGCATACCATACTAATATAGAACACCATGATTGTACCATATTATTATAAAAGTTGCACAAAAATATATTAGTGATATAATTATGCCCAGAGTGATATCGTAAAGAGCAATATACAGGGTGGATACCTATTTTTTTATAGATTATGCAAACACATTTGATAAAGAACTGTTGGAAGTGCTAGATAATCTTGACATATTTGGGAAGGCTACTAGAATAATCTGGAACCTATACTGGAAGAAAACCAAGCTCTTAAAAAATTTTGTCTTTCTGTTATTTCTCCTAAGCCCAGTTCCACTATCCATTTACTCAAGTTCACTAAGTATATTATGCATTGTCTTCCACTGTCTGTCCCATGAGTATCAGATTTTCCAAGCCCTCCGTCCTCATCATATACCCTACAGATATGTGTCACTCTTTTCATCCTGTCTTAAAACACTTATTTAAATTTCTGCACTTGTTTGATTTGTGGGGGGGGGGGTAAACAAATTTTTGTTGACATTTGACATAGAACACTAAATGTGCAAAACAATCAAATTTTCATTTTTTTTTATATATTTAAAAATTAAGTTTTGATCTGAAAAATGTATACAATGAAAAAGAATATTTATAAAAAGATTCTTAACCTTTACAAAGAGATTAATGAACAAATTTATTATTCTGCTTGTTAGAATACATGTTTAAATAGAAAATAAAAATTTGGATATGCAAACCATTTACTTTTTCACTCAAATTTTTTATGAAAACCAACCATGATTGTATCTTTATTTAAAGTTAGTTCAAGAAATTGTCTTTCCTAAAATATTTGAAGTTTTTTTACATCTCAGTTTTTGAAAGTTTATAAGTTTTTCTCGTGTCAGTTATTGGATTAACTAACCTAAGAATATCAGATTAATTTAAAATTAATATATGTGGATGTAATTGATAACAGAAACATAGAGAAGGGATCTTCAGTTGTAAAAAATATCAATTTTACCTCATCATTATCAGGATATTTTTCAATCACGCATCCTAACCACCAATTCCTATCATAGATTGCTGTAACAAATCTCTTAATGTTTTCAACCTCTCTATTGTCACATTTTATAATTTTAACTATTTTCCTTTTATTCTCAGTTGACACTGTTTTTATTTGTACTGCTTCCTGAAACACAGGAATAAAAACATGCAGTTTTTGAGTTCCTGTAATTTTTTTAGGCATTTTTGAATCTATTTTCTAAGATTTCTGCTTCATTTGTTCATTCATTTGTTGAGGAATAAAAAATATTTATGCCTGAAATGTTTCTTTCTTGCATAATCAAGCAACTGTCTTGGTGTCATTATTTGTTCATTATAGGGTCGCTGCAGGCTTGCTTTTGCTGCTAATCTCTTAATAGTGTCACCTTACCCGTAACAGAGTTCTTTCCCATGATATGTAGCAAAAAGGTGCCACTCTGCATCAATACCAAACTTAGCCTTATGGTTGCAGAAATTGATCAAATTTTTATAATGTGAAGCAGTACCATCAGAGAAATAGATCAGATTTTTTTATTTTAAAATTAAGATTTACTTCAGTACTTCCATATGTTTTCCTTGGAATAAATGGACAGCTACTATGTCATGCTAGAGACAATCTGATATAATTACAATATTAATATGCTCCAGCTCTTTGTCATTTCTGTAGTACAAGACAAATGGATGTAATATGGCTTGGGAATTATTCCAGTGGATGTCTTGTGTAGCATCTTGCAAAATAAATGAATAATTCTCAGAAAAATCTGCAATAACTATGACTTTACTAAACATCAAAGAACTTATTAGAACAAAATTAGAACAAAATTTTGATTGTTCTTTGGCAATGAAATCATGCTTTTTTTAAGGTTTGAAGGCCTGCACAAAAAGTTTCAGTAAATTCTTCTCTAGATTATAATACAGTTTTCAATGTGGTTCTATCAGCTGATAGCCACTGTTTGTAGATAAAATCATCTATTAAATTTGTTTATTTAGAATCTTTATCTATAAAAGGCAGGATGTGTGTGTGTGTAATGAATGCACAACCACAATTTTCAACGGATTTGCACTAAAATTTACATGCACATGCTCCAAATTAGCAGGAAGGCCAAAACTGACTTTGCATTTACCAACTCCCAATCGATAGTGGAAATAATCAATTTTTTTCATGCTTCTATGGCAGTTTTCATGTAGTTTGTGGCCATTTTCTATTTGGCCGGAGTGAGAGCCAATAGCTGGCTGCCACAAATAGGCAGGAAGATTCTATTGGCCAGCGTGAGAGCCAACAGCTGACTGACACGAATGTTAGCATGCAAAAAAAATCGATAGCTGCATTCGTCACAAGTGGGAAAAATTTAAATCTGCATGGCACTTTACTCCAATTGGCTCATTCGCTTGCTTAAACTCAATGTTGATTCTGATTCTGCAGAACTGGGTTGGGTGTGAAAAAGTATTTGTTTTTAACATTTTTTTTTCATTCGGTTTTTCCAGTTACGAGTCCTTTTTTAAAGCTGATCGTTTTGTGTTCATTTTGCTTAGTTCTTTTTTCGTAACAGATTTAATGTTTAATATAGAGCTTCGAAAAAATTCGCAGTATGAGATAGGCAAGAAGTAAGGCATGTAGCAGCATCAGCGTGGCAAAGGGCACTCCTTTAAAGGCAAGGAAGGGCAAAAATATTTTAAATCAAGTGATAGTGATTGCTGTATGAGTCATATGATTTTTTAATCAAGCATGGGCAATGCCGGGCTATGCTGCTAGTTTCTTCTATATATAAAACAAAATCCTCCTCAGATTGCTACAAGTTGAGCAGTCATCCAAATAGCAGTTTACTGTTGCTTCATTGCATGTAACAGCAGCTATGCATTGGTGGCAATCTGTTAAATGATAGTGTTCATCTTGAGTCAGTGTACCAAGATGAGCCCTCCCCACAATCATCAGCTTCATATTTTGATGTATTGTGCAAACACAGACACGATGTGTTCCGGAACCACCTGCTAGGATACATTCTTTTGGTCTGAGCTTAGCAAATTTTGAAAAACTAATTCTCTTTGTATTTTTTGTTTTAAATAATTAGTATGTCTCTTTGAGATTACAGAGTACAAGATGCTTTTGTTCTTGGACTCTTCTACCATTCTTTAAGATTGTCTCATCGTCAATTTTCAAGGTATCATGCTGCTAACTTCTTCACTCTTATAAAATAGCACAATTTCGTTATTGCCTCTACATTTATTGTATTTGATATAGTTAATATTTCTTGTTTATTTACAAGTTTTTTTGACTCATCCTGCCATTTGAATTCTTTGGATACCCAAGTTTTTTGGATGTATTGTCAAAATTTGTACTTTTTGGGAGCTCTTCTCGCAAGCTGAAAACTTCTTTTAATTGTGTATTAATTTCACTTTCATCAGCTCTTTTGTGCTACACTGGTAGATTCATGATGAGAAATTTTAGTCAAAATCAGTTTAATTTTCTTTGCTACTATATTCTAGCAACAAGAGTTTACATGATTATACTAATAGTATGAATTAAGACCAAAATTATAAAATGTCTCAAAAGATATCTTATTTTTTTGCAGTAAATAACTTTTACCCACTGAGGATTTATCAATAATAATTATGTTGTATCATTACATGAGCATCATTTAAAAAAAATAAACTGAATATGAAATTAAAAAAAAAATACTTACTACATCTCTTTTGGTTTTCCTGTATTGGTGAAGAATACCAATTACTCTGAAAAGTCAACAATATCTTTACAGTCTGGAGAGTAAGTGACTTCTTTCAGAGGACCATGTGACAATTTAAAGCCATTTTGTGGTCAGTTTTGTTTTTTTTTCTCACTGACTTAATAAAATTTTTTATGACTTTTATGACCAGCACACATTTTGACTTAGCAACATTTTGACTTAGCAAAAAGTTAAAAGTAATTTAGATATTAGACAGAATCATGCAGTTGTAGAAACAATGGATTTTCTTGTAACTGTTAATCATATATGTAAAAACAAAAACTAAAAAGTTGGTTATGTACATGGCCCAGTGGATAAAGGCGTTGGTTAGATCCAGTGACTAGATCCAAAGAATAGTGAGTTCAATATCAGGCTACAAAAAAAAAAAATGAACCAAAAAACTTGGTGAGTTGAGTTAAAGTGAAATAACTGAGACATTTGGAAGAGGCATGGTATGTGCAACTAGAACAATCTACCCTGGTGGATGAAATAAATGGTTCAGTTCGAAATTCCAATCACCTGAAGAAGGCCAAAGTGTACAACAGCTGAAAAGTTGTGAAAAAGGCAATGAAGATGAGGATAATAGTCTGGATAATGTAAATAATAGTCACACATTATGAAATGGACAAAGTCCGACAATTATTTTAAAACAGTTTATGTTTATGCATTCTTTTTATAGATACAAATATTTAAGTAAATGCTCTGTTTATAATAAACACCTATAATAATAATTATAATAAACACGATTAAACAAGATTTACCAGCCGGAATGTTTGAGAAATTTTCACAGAAAATATTCGTCCTCCGACAGGATTCAAACCTGTATCCTATACGGAACTGTCATTTAGCTTGACATGCCTTTAACCGATTTGGCCACAGATTCAAACCTGTCGGAAGACGAATATTTTCTGTGAAAATTTCTCAGACATTCAGGCCAGTAAATGTTGTTTAATACAGTTTATTATAAACAGAGCATTTGCTTAAATATATGTATCTATAAAAAGAATGTATAAACATAAAAATGTCTTAAAGTAAATAATAGTACCTTATCTCAGAGATGGTATTTATGGTATTTATCAATTCACCCACAGGAATTGAATGTGGCACAAGGCCTTTTTAATGTGGGTATGTCTGAGCCCGTAGGCCCAGCCAAAAATAAAACCCCATCTAAACCCGTCCAAGCGGGCTAGTTCCGTCCAACCTCCCGAACGAAAAACCCCACCTTCGCGGAGCTTCATCCGGGTTCCTCTCTGCAAGCAGAGTTCGACAGACACCCGACCCGGCAGCTCACAAAGCGCAGATACTACACTTTGATCCTAGCCACCGGGCCGAGCGGGTATTCTTTTTATCGATACTTCTCAGAGATATACACAATAAATTGTTTTGTGCATTTATTTAGTGTACCAGATCTCAACAAAACTTGGTTAATCATTAACATCATTTGTTGCATATTTTCATATTATTTCATATTATCTTAACATTAACTCATGACACACTTTTTTAAATAATTATTTTCATTATGGCACTTTTTCATATAAAAATCTATTTGTTGTATAATAAAAATGTAACCAAAACCAAAAATTTGGTTGTTTATTTTCCACTGAATTAGTCAGCATTTAACTACAAATAACACAAATTCTATAGATTTTTTTTTATTATAGTCCTTCTGTGAATAATAATCAGCATTCAAAGAGCTTTCTAAAGATATACAACTTGACCATATTGAGAGACATGAAAAATTGGCCCAACTCAGTAAAACTCAAGCCACAGTCAAAATTCCACCCTGACATTTTGTACATATCTTGCCATAAGGCAAATGAATTTGTTATCAAATTAAAAAAAAAAAAAAAAGATATGCCTTTTGAGAAATTAAAGGTCAAGGTCAAATTATCTTATTTGACATTTAAACCTAAAAAAATATTGATCATATTTTAGATCAATCCAAATACTTTAAAATGATAAATAATTTAATGTAGTTGAAAAAAACAACTGAGATATATTTAAACTTTGTGACTATTATCCAAAATTCACCCACCTTTTCAGCAATGGTCAAATGGTCGTATCTCAGAAACCCTTTGACTTAGAGATGTAAAATAGGTACCATGAATTTCTATAAGTGTACCAAATTTGAAAAAAATCTTTGTTGGTGATGGTCAAAATTAGTTACTCACAGGACATATTGAAGGCAAGAGTGATAGAGGAAAGCAGTGCATTACCTGGCAAGATTGGGTCAATGAACAGGGATTAAGAGAGATACCAAAAAGACAAAATTTGCTAAGTGCTACAAAGGACAGGAAATTCTGGCAAGCCATGATTGCTCATGTCCAGAAGGGACACAGCACATAGAATAATAATAAATAATAGAATTGAAAAAAAATGTGAAATTGACAAGAATTTATCACAATTTATTGCTCTGTTTAGTATTTTGACATGAAACTCTTGAGTTGGCTAACCAGATAAGTCATTTGAACTTTTCCCAGTTCACTGATCATTTTTGTTGGAATATTTCTAAGGTGAAGCATTATCAGTTAGCTTTTCTTGAATCTAGTTTCTTTTCACAACTTTCATTTATTGTTCTTTCTCCTCTGTCATCTTATTTTCTTAGTGGCTTTATCACCATGCTTGGGGTGAAATGATTAAAAAAAAAAATATTGCAATTTTTTCTTTCTCCTCTGTCAACATTAATGTTAACATCTTTTAAATAGTATTTAGCACCCCCAGTGGTACATGAGCCACCTCAGGTGCATCCTTATTGAAAACATGTAATATTAGATTTAATAGTGTTTAGCACTCTCAGTGATACATGGGCCACTTCAGGTGCATCCCTATTAAAAACATGTAATATTAGATTTAATATTGTTTAGCATTCTCAGCAATACATAGAGCACTTCAGGACCATCTCTACTGAAGACATGTAATATCTTCTCTGGAATTATTCTTACAATCCCAAATGTGTTTTTGCCTTAAATAACCCACCATTGGTTGATAAGCCATAAAAAACACAAATCGATCAGTTATAAGGGTGAAATATTGGAGAAGGTTGAGTTTAACATGAAAACCCTCACAGATGTCTAATTTGCACAGTTACTGGCATTTTCTCTCACTGCAGACATCAGGATTTGTTCCTGATAATGTCACTCCTTGTGTATGGGTGCCCAGGAACAAATCATTTGTTTCTTTTTGTGTCAGGCATAAACTGGACGATGACCAAGCAGCCAGGACTACTGTTGGTTGAAATTTATAAGGATATTTCTCTTGAAACAATTTTTCAGGAAAATGGGTTTCCAAGTCAAGTAGCTGTTATCGCTCTTGCCAGTAATGATTTCTTTAAAGAACATCATTCAAATAAGCTATGTTTTTTTTATTATTCTGATTTCCAAAACAATGCTAAGTTTTTCTTTTCTTTTTTCTTTTTTATATACTTGTCACACTTGTATAATATTTGCACACACAGTCTGGATAAAATTTCACTAAGTGGCTTACTCAGCAAAATAATGTGGATATTTTCACTTCATTGGCTTTTTCTAAGCTAAAAACACTCTTCAAGAAAATGCGACTTAAATTGTAGTTAGCAGTGAAAGGGTTAAGATGATTTCAGTTTTTCATTTTTAAGCCTCTTTGAACAAGGCTGAGAGATAGGCAAAAGATTAATATAGGTAATAAATTTTGCTCAACACAGAAACAAAGACGACAATCATTAAAAAATGGAACTTCAAAATGAATGGTCTATAACTTTTGCTCAAACATGGAGCAGTTTGTATTTATCCATAAAACTAAAGCAGAGATTAATTAAAAAAAAATAAAAGTAATAGTAATAAGTGTACTATCAGAGAAAGCAGAAAAAATATTTGCTGAAAACTTAGAAGCCGTGAATACAGAGAAAAGTTGACTTTAGCTCACTTGAACAAATCATTTTCACAAGAAAAAAAGTTGAAACCAAGAAAAGGAGAAAATAATTTGCTGTTTAGTAAAATTTGGACAAGCAATTTTGTTTTCTTCATCTCCAAAAGCAAACAATTTGAGAAAATTTTTTTTTTTTGTGCAAAACATTATAAAGTATATTAAGACTAAATTTAATTATATAATTAAGACAGAAATGATTGAAAAGATTATTTTAAAAAAAATTGTTTACTTGAAATTAAATTAGAGATTTGATAGTGTGAAAAGAAGTAAGCCAAAATAGGATAGATAAAAAAAAATTGTATTAATCTAAATCAAAATTTATTTACATTCAGATGATTATTCTCATCTTTGTTACTATCTGTTGTATCATACCTACGGACAATAATGGGTATGTTCCCATTCCCGTTAATACTGTATGTTGGTCTGCAGTTGGAGATTTGTCTCCAGCTGTGCTGGTCACACTCTCTGCCCCTGGGCATAGAGGATCCCCAGATGAGGCGATGTCGAAGGGCAGAGTCCCATCTTAGGAAATAGCTATGCGACACCGTTTTATACAGGGTCTATGGGGAATTTTTGGCAGAGCCTATGGGCTCAGATACCCCACATTAAATTTGGTCTTGTGCTACATCTGACTGCATGGGGCAGTTGGTAGATGTCCTGCAGTTGGAGATAGATTGTGGAATTCACTTGACTCACTTCTAGCAGTTGACTACTACTTGTACACACTGCTGGCAAATCTTATATGTGTTGTTCTTGTCCTAAGTATTATCATTCATTACCAAACTTTGTTTGATTATTCTATTTAGTAACCTTTCCTAGGTTATGTTATTTTGGCAATGAGGATGAGATAAAATGACAACACTATCACAATATTTCAGTCACATTATAAAGTATCTGTTTATATTTCTAATATGAGGTATTATGTACACTATTTACATTATTTGGATTATTGTCCTCATCTTTGTCGCCATATTTATTACAATGTTTTGGCTGTTGTACGCCCTGGCCTTCTTCAGGTGGTTGGAATGTCAAACTGAACCCTTTATTTCGCTCCCTGGGATACTGTTTTTTAATGGATGTCAGTTATCAGTTATCTCCTGTTAATTTCCCTCTGAAAGTTCTCCACTGCCTTAACTGGGTATTAAACTCACACTCTTTGGGTCCTGTCACTGGATCTAACTAACGCCTTTATCCACTGTGCCATGTGTCCTTGAGGTTTTAAATAACATGCAATCAATCAGTCTACGTGGTCCAGTGAAAGATGCTTTTTACCAAGATCCACGGGCTTGACTCCCTCAAAACCATTTTTAAGATTGATCTGAGAAAGTTTAAAATATTTTTGAAAACAAAATATGTAAAAATTTTATAAAAACCTGAGTTGAATTAAAAACAAATTCGGGCACACTCAAACAGGGATAAAAAAAATTCTTCATATAATTATTTAGAAAATTATGGTAGGCCTCAAAAATCACCTAAGCTGGCCAAGCATAGACATATATACATCATATGGGAACTAGTAATACATAGTGCTAGAGAAAAACAACGACAACAACAAATTGTAATACGAGTTCTGGTAAAAAAGTGTTAGACCTTAGTTTTATAAGTCTGAAAAATTCATACATGGCCCATTGGGTAAAAGTGTAGGTAAGTGAAGTAATCCAGTAACATCCAATGACTTGACTCAAAGAGTTGTGTGTTCAATACCTGGCCACAGCAGAGGTGAACAAAACTTGGAAGGTTCAGTTACCATTTCATACAACCTTTGAAATCCTAATTTTGAAAATAATTTGACTGCAGTAGATGGATATTTAGTTTGGTCAATGGTATAGCCAGTGCCAGCAATACATACACTAAATTTATATCTTGAACTCACAATAACAACATCACCAAATTCAAACACAAAAAGTAAAGTTAAATATTGTATTTATCTATATGTTAATTTTGTGTTGCTTTTTGTCTCTGCTTTTATTTTGATGATCAATCTGCCACTGTGAGTGGACAGTGCAATAAAGGAATAAAATCAAGAAAAATTATTTCATCATTTTTTGGAAAAATTTTACAGCAAAATACTGAATTCTTATTAAATATCCATGCAGATATTAACGCATTTTATAGGTACACCTAAAAATTCAAGATAATTAGAGCCTGACAGTAGATAACTCCAACAGTTTAGTTGGGAAAAAAGTGGCTTGACATTGGATTAAACCTCAATTGCAATAGAAGGCACTGTTGTTAGGAAGTGGGGCTGCCCAAAATGCAAATTACAAATTGGACTACCCAAAATGAAACAAGTACAAAAATATTAAATATTGGGGAAGTGTTTTAACAGAGGAAGGAAAGTGAAACACAGAAGTTCAAAGGTGCATTTGGACAGTGAAAGTGCCTTTCAAAAGCTAAGCAAAGTCTTAAGAAACAGGGAAAATTGTTTTAGAAACAAAGAAAAGTGGACTTTAAGAACTGGAAATTCAATCCTAAATAAGGAACAAAGGATAAAACTCTACTCTTATTCAAAAGAATGGGGAGGAGTGTGAACTGGACGATAGGGGCAACAAATGCTGAACAGTCTTTTCACTGATGAAGAAGAGACATGGAGCAAGAGAAATGTGGTTCTACAGATGGATGCCAAGTATACCATGAACTGAACATGTGACTGACAAAGTTCTAGAAAAAAAACAAAACAAAGAGGACACTTATCATCACTTAGACTTAAAATCAAGAAGGGATAGTTGAAATTGCTAAGGAAAGGGGGCTTGGAAAATGTGAAACTCACATGATAGATTAAAGGCCAGAGAGACAGAGGAAAACAATGCATAAACTACCTGGTGAGCTTGAGTGAATGGATCGGGGAGAAGGGTTTGGGAGAGATAGCAAAAAGACAAAATTTATTAAGACCTACAAATGATAGAAAATTGTGGAGATCACCAACGGCCTGAAGGGACATGGCACATAGAAGAAGACGACAACATGGCACATAGAAGAAGAAGAAGCTAACATGGCACATAGAAGAAGGAGACGATGACATGGCACATAGAAGAAGGAGACGATGACATGGCACATAGAAGAAGGAGACGATGACATGGCACATAGAAGAAGGAGACAATGACATGGCACATAGAAGAAGGAGACGATGACATGGCACATAGAAGAAGAAGACGATGACATGGCACATAGAATAATAATAAGACGACATGGCACATAGAATAATAATAAGATGACATGGCACATAGAATAATAATAAGACGACGACATGGCACATAGAATAATAATAAGACCACGACATGGCACGAGAATAATAATAAGACGACGACATGGCACATAGAATAATAATAAGACGACGACATGGCACATAGAATAATAATAAGACGACGACATGGCACATAGAATAATAATAAGACGACGACATGGCACATAGAATAATAATAAGACGACGACATGGCACATAGAATAATAATAAAACTGACGACATGGCACATAGAATAATAATAAAGACGACGACATTGGCACATAGAATAATAATAAGACGACATGGCACATAGAATAATAATAAGACGACGACATGGCACATAGAATAATAATAAGACTTACGACATGGCACATAGAATAAATAATAAGACGACATGGCACATAGAATAATAATAAGACGACATGGCACATAGAATAATAATAAGACGACACATAGCATAGAATAATAATAAGACGACATGGCACATAGAATAATAATAAGGCGACATGGCACATAGAATAATAATAAGACTACATGGCACATAGAATAATAATAAGACGACATGGCACATAGAATAATAATAAGACGACATGGCACATAGAATAATAAGAAGACGACATGGCACATAGAATAATAATAAGACGACATGGCACATAGAATAATAATAAGACGACATGGCACATAGAATAATAATAAGATCTACATGGCACATAGAATAATAATAAGACGACACATGGCACATAGAATAATAATAAGACGACATGGCACATAGAATAATAATAAGACGACATGGCACATAGAATAATAATAAGACGACATGGCACATAGAATAATAATAAGACGACATGGCACATAGAATAATAATAAGACGACATGGCACATAGAAGAAGAAAAAGAAGACTCGTTTCTAATTAAATTTTTAGCTTTTGAAAGGCCTCTTTCACTATCCCATTGCGCCTTCAAATTTCAGCGTACATTTTCTGTCCTCTGTTAAAACACTTCCTAGATAGTTAATATTTCTACTTGCATAACTTCAGTGTCTCCAATATGTAATTCAAATGTTGAGATTTTTGTTTTACTGACAACCATACATTCTATCTTCTTGGATATCAAATTAAGGATAATTCTGTATAAATGCATGTAACATATTATTTATTTTTAAACTAATGTTTTTTTTTTCTTTCTTCCCCAGGTGAGTCAATTGTTAAAAGAAATTTGGTGGAACTGGATGCTATTCAGGTGTGTGAAGTCTTACCTCAAATTTTATCGCATAACGCATAAATATTCTTATGTCATTATGCACCTTTCATTTCAGGGAATTTTGCATTTCTGACTGAATAAAATTTTGCACTTGGGGTTCAAGCGTCCAGCTTCTTAGATATTTCATCTTTGGAATTTTAATGCCCCATCTAACAACAAACTATGGGTCGTTTTTTTTTTTTTTTTTTTTAGATCAGCTGTCAATTTGACCTTATTGAACCTGTTAGAGTTACCATTACAACAGGAGTAAATATTTGTGGCATCAACATGCTTTTAGGCTTTTCCAAATTTTTGTTTTCAGCATTTTCATTCTGTGAAAACAACACTGACACAAAATCATAATCCTTTAGCACTAAGGCATGATCTCAGTAGCGGTGGTTTGCCAGATGAACATGCTAACCCTTGCTCTATCGGCAAGTACTTTCAGCTGAAGCAAACTAATGTGAAACTTTTCCGTTCTGTTCTCTGCACTGAATAGCAGGTGCATCCCTTTGCTAGATTGCGAACATTGCCCCCTCTCTTAGGTTCGATTTAAAAAAAAAAAAAAAAATTCAGCTTGTCCGCTTGTGGCTATTCTTGCATTATCTGCAGAAGTGCCTGCCTTTCACCTGAAGGCTTAACCTTGTAAAATCCTCTTGTGTCACCCCCACCCGCAACACTTGAAGACAATAAAATGAATTCTGGTTGGGGAAGGAGATTTAAATTTAAGAAAAAAGAATGGTGCAGGTATTTGAGGAGAGCATGTAAATGGAATGAAGAATGGGGGAGGGCCAGAGCATGTGGTAGAGAGAATGGACGACTGTTTTATTTATTTATTTATTTTTTTCTTCCCTCTCTCTTCAATTGTTTCTCTTGCAGGTAGGACGTGTCAGTTGAGAAGACTTAAACAAAAGCAAGTATTGCTTTTGTGGAATGGAGTGGAAGGATTAGTTTGAGGCCATAAAATAACATTTTAGACACATAGTTACTGCTTGCATCCACACGTTGCCTGTACTTTGGAGGGTCACAAAGTAACAGACATGTACACACAAAGAGACGTGTATTTTTTGTGTGTCACTGAAATGTCTGTATGCTTTCGTATAAGGATACACAATGTTTATATAAATTTATGAAGATGTTTACATGCATATTAGTATGTAATTACATCTGTAATGTATATGTGTGTCTGTATATATATATATATATATCTGACAAAAAGTTATAAAGTAAGCTATATTTATGGGTTAAGTTGCTCAATATTTGGGATAGAACGTATGTAAATATAAAACAGACATTGAAGTCAACACCCAGGGACAATAATCTGTGTGGCATGTAATTCTGTTGCCAGACATAGGGTCTTTCAGCAGCCACCCTCTTGCTCCGGAGCAGCAATATCACCTCAAGGCATTTGATGTAGGCCTCCACATTGAGTCTGAAGCCCTGTGGGAAGATGAATGAAGGCATAATGTTGTCATCGCTCCAAATGCCTTTTTAATCACCATTAGACTCCTCCTACTCTTTCCAAATTCCCTGCATTGTCCTCAGATTGACACCCAAGCACTCTGAAATATTCATATTTGGGCACAAATGCCAAGCATGCTTTTCCCAAATTTCTGGTGGAGTGAATTGCTTCATGGTGCTCTTTTTTTCAAAGATGGTGCCCAACTGACTCTACTGTACTGTGCAGTTAACAACATCAAAAAATATTCATGCATCAAATTAAAAAATATAAAATGAGGATAATTTATCCATTGCACCATATATATATATATATATATATATATATATATATATATATAAATGGCTTTTCAACTTCACACCACCTCTTCTGTCCACCAGCCATCATACTGCGTTGAAAATCCGTGAATTGGAATTTTTATTAACCTTCTTACCACCTTGATTGTGTTTGGTGAATCTCACTTTTCTGTATATGAAATCATGAAGGCAGCTGAAAGGTCAAGTACCTTTTTATTTTTATATATATATATATATATATATATATATATATATATATATATATGTTTTTTTTTCCTAAAGAATCAATTTTCTCTCCAACGTTATTTCCTACTTCTCTTCACATTATAACCTGTGTTTGAGCAAATGCCTTGTATTTCTTATTTTTAAACAGTGTGTCTTACATCGACCACCCTGTACATCTCAGAGACGTAATAAAAAAAAATCCGCTCATTCCATAGTCCTGTCCATACTCCATGACTGTCATGTTGATATGACCTTTTTATGTATCACATCACCTTACTGAAATAATTTTTACAATTTGGGCAATGAAGATTATTCAATCTGTTCTCAGTCCTAGTGTGTATATGTGTGTGTGTATATATATGGTAGTCTGGGGTATCATTATAAACTGCATTCAGCAGCAAGGCCTCTGATCATGAGATTAGAGGTTTTAAGGATCCTAGGATCACTTAATTCCCAGCTTCTCCCTGAGCTGAGGTGGTAGCACCTGTTGGGATCCTAAATATAGGCAAATAATAAACCCCTCAAACAAAAACGCTATGAAAATATAAAAATACATTTGAATAGTAAAAATACAAGCAATACATATTCATATAAAAAAGACAAACAGTAGATGGCTAGCAATATTTTTTATATATAGTTGAAGCCATAAAATTATGTTCAAATTCAAATTTTGGCGTTAAATAACCAATAGTGGCTGATAAGTTGCTAAACAAAAAAAGAAACCCTACTATTCTTAACTATTTTGCACTTGTGTGTGGTGCCCCTCTCTCTCTCTCTCTCTCTTATATATATATATATATATATATATAGATCTGATGACAGTATGAAGAAAAAAATATACTGAAAAAATTTTGGATTTTTTTTGTTTTTTCAGTATATTTTTTCTTCATATATATATATATATATATATATATATATGTGTGTGTGAAAAGTGTATATAAATATAAATAAATATATATATGTATAATTATATATATATTATATGCTCGGTACTTATTAGAAAGCGCTCCATATCAGAGATAGAGCTGACATATTTGGTTGGATAGATGTGAGATCTGCAGTATATTTTCATTCAAGCATGTTTTTGTTGGACATATTTTATCTTTTTTTATTTTAATCCTCTCAAATTCACAGATCAATTTCTTAATGGTGTTATTAAACTCATTAACTACATTTTCTTTCTTAATGAGTTTAATAACAACATTAAGAAATTGATACATGAATATAAGTTCAAAATAAAAATAAATTGTCATATGATCAGATTATTCAATGAAACACAGTCACACACACACACACACACATATATATATAGTAATGGAAAGTCAACTTGTGAATGAATATAACTACATCTATGATTTTACTAATTGTTTTTTTTCTGCTGATGACTCATTAATCCAGTGCATGATATACACTTTAAGCCACAGGTTTCACTTGCTGCATTTGTATTCTGGTTCTCAGACTTGTAATGCTGAGCTGCACCCTTTGTTGCATAGGATGCAAGTGAAATCATGCTGGACATCATAGTGACAGATTGCAATGTTGTTGTGACTAATGATGTGTGACTAATCCAGCCAGCATTTGAAGGCATATGTACCCACATTCTATATAGGTATGAATCTTTTAGTACCTTTTCCTGGGAGAAGGTTAGCATTTTCCATTTAGGGAGTAGAATGTTTTCACTGTATGTATGTGTGTGTATGTATATATATATATATATATATATATATATATATATATATATATATATATATATATATAAGAGGATTGATCAAAATTATTGGGATTGGTGCAATAAAAAGAAAACTACAACACACATCAGTTTTGCATTTAATCTCCTTCGGAGTAGTTCCCTTCTGAAGTCACAGACTTTATCAAACATCACTTCCATTGATGGAAGTGATGTTTCATAAACTAAACAGCTGCTTCATCAGATTCTCTTGGGTTTCCTTGATGCCTTGAAATTTTGTTCCTTTCAAGTGAGATTTGATTTTTGAAGAGGAAAAAAAGGCAAGGGGTGAGATTTGGGTAATATGGCGGCTGTCAGACCTGGGGAATATTACAGTTGTAATATATATCACTTGAAGAGCTTTTTCCCCATGAAGGGCTACTTTGTGGAATCATCTCCCAAGGGGATGCTTCCCCAGCCTCTACAATCTTAACCTATTCAAGCATATGGTTAACTATTATCTTTCCCACATGTCATCATAAACTACATCTCTTAGCACTAACTCCAGAAAATCATTCTGTAGTTCTCTACCTTGATTGGCTCTTGGGCATTATTTTGGGTGAACATTAATAAAATTAATAAAAACAAAACAAAATACATGTTCATATACAGCAAAATGTACATGCTGACAAAAGTATTATCTCAGAAAGAGAACAGTCCTGTGAGTGTGTGCATGCATGTATGTGTGTGTGTGTATATATATATATATATATATATATATATATATATATATATATATATATGTGTGTGTGTGTGTCTTCATAAATATGGCAGTGTTCATGTGCAATTTATATTTTCCAAGCTTTCATAATTTAGATTCCTTGATGTTTCTGGTTACGATCAGGATGCCAGAGGCATTTTTCCCCCATTATATTTTATTTTTCTTAAGTTTGTTGAATAAAAACCACCTTATGTCATAAAGAACATCATATGGGAATTTTCTATAATACTCCCTGACAAAAACAAAACAGGAAGAATGGAGTACATATAGAAACATATATAATTTCTACATTGGTAGCAAACATTTATAGATTCACACACGTAAGTGTATCTCTCAAATTTAACTACAGATGACTATACCTCCATATATCTGGATGT